>LAPY01002927.1:8820-28320 GCA_000970635.1 Eragrostis tef
CCTGCCCCCGTCGCGTACCCCGACGACACGGAGGCCTGGAACGTGCAGCTGTTCCGGTCCATCGACGGCGGCGCCGCGTTCGGGTTCCCGGACACCCCCGACGACGCCACCCGGGCGGGGCTCGTCAGCGGCAAGGACCAGATCATCGACCGCAGCATCCAGGACGCCTACATCCACGCCATCCGCCGCGCGCGGGACTTTATCTACATCGAGAACCAGTACTTCCTGGGAAGCTCCTACGCGTGGAGGAAGTCCGACGACGACGGCCTCGACCCCGACGACGTGGGCGCGCTGCACCTGATCCCCAAGGAGCTGGCGCTCAAGGTGGTGAGCAAGATCGAGGCCGGGGAGCGGTTCGCGGTGTACGTGGTGGTGCCCATGTGGCCCGAGGGCATCCCCGAGAGCGGATCCGTGCAGGCCATCCTCGACTGGCAGAGGCGGACCATGGACATGATGTACACCGACATCGCGCAGGCGATTCAGGCCAAGGGCATACGCGCCGACCCCAAGGACTACCTCACCTTCTTCTGCCTCGGGAACCGGGAGGCCAGGAGGCCCGGGGAGTACCAGCCCACGGAGGAGGCGGAGCCCGACACCGGCTAAATCAGGGCGCAGCACAACAGGCGGTTCATGATCTACGTCCACACCAAGATGATGATTGGTACGCTTGTAATCGATTGATCATATATAGTAGTAGAAAATGTCTAATCTTCGATTGATGATGTTTGGAACTCCATCAGTGGACGACGAGTACATCATCGTGGGCTCGGCCAACATCAACCAGCGGTCCATGGACGGCGCGCGGGACTCAGAGATCGCCATGGGGGCCTACCAGCCGCACCACCTGGCGGCGTCGGGCCGCCCGGCGAGGGGCCAGGTGCACGGCTTCCGGATGTCGCTGTGGTACGAGCACCTCGGCACTGTGGACGACGCGTTCACCCACCCGGAGTCTTGTCGACGACGCATTCGCCAGGCCGGAGACCGTCGAGTGCGTGCGCAAGGTGAACGCCATGGCCGACAGGTACTGGGACCTCTACGCAGGGGACGACGTGCCCGACCACGACCTCCCGGGGCACCTGCTCACCTACCCCGTCAAGGTCGCCGCCGACGGCACCGTCACGCAGAAGCCCGGGGTGGAGTTCTTCCCGGACACGCAGGCGAGGGTGCTCGGCGCCAAGTCTGACTACCTCCCGCCCATCCTCACCACATAGGCGTGCTCTTTTAATTGAACGGCACTGACCGATCTTCTATTTGTTTCCTTTTTTTTATGGTCGGGCGATTTTACTGAATTTTGTTTTCGAATAAGAACAGCACGAATTCTTTTATTTTTTTTTTGATCTGGAGATTTTACTGAATTTTGTTTTCGAATAAGAACCGCACGAATTCTTTTATCGGTTATGGAAAATAATAAGGATGTACTGCGTATCAAAGGAGGTGGCATGACCAGTAAAAAGTTTCTGAAAATTTTGAATTCCACTTCATCAACACGTGCAATACTTGCCCAAGTTACAAATTCATAAGTACATAAGTAATTGAATCAAAAAATTGCGTCAATTTTCTTGAAGCTTATGATGCAAAATATTTATTTCCTTTGTTATCCTATTTTCCTTTGCCTTACTATTGCAACCATAGATAATTAACTTTTTTCACACATGATCAAACAATCCATCATTATTCGATACTAGTAAAAATGCACGTGCACCACACACGTGTATAAAAATTGCACCACTTGACAGGACCATGAGAATTATAGGAAAACTATGTTTTTTTATTATACAAAATGAATTAAAACAGGGAAAGGAAATCAAGTTTAATTTTACACAAAAGCAATGCCTTATCCAAACACCCTCAAGTCCAAATTATGAAAAAAGCAATAACACAATAACACTATTAATTATTAGTGTCATACAGATTTATCCAAGCAATACGTTTCTCAATTTCCATTCTCTTATCTATTTCCCCAGTTAAGGCACCAATTAATCACGTTAAATAAATTGTTATGCAGTAGGTCGGCCCGACAGGTCTGATAAGAATTCATGGGGCACTCAACTTGTTTGTACCAATGGATCGCAACAGATTTATCCAAGCAATACGTTTCTCAATTTCCATTCTCTTATCTATTTCCCCAGTTAAGGCACCAATTAATCACGTTAAATAAATTGTTATGCAGTAGGTCAGCCCGGCATATCCCCGGTTTAGATAAAAATGCACGTGCGCCATCAAGTGCATCATCCTTCCAGGAAGGTCTGATAAGAATTCATGGGGCACTCAACTTGTTTGTACCAATGGATCGCAGGAGATGGGTACCTCTTTGCTTCTCCCTCTATGCTGGCAAGATAAAAGTGTCACTGTTCCAAAGTCAGTGAAAAGGCCAACAATCTCAACTATAAAACACACAGGTGAAACCTTTTCAACACTGATGAGTCCACAAATGCTCATTACCTTAACTCTAAGCTCGCTACCTTTAAACACTGACGTGAAGTGCGCACGTTTTCAGCTGTGGCATGCACTAAAAATCTGAATCAAATGCACTTGCAAGCAGGATCACTAACAAATGAATTCCCATCTAAAAAGAAAATTAAGTACCAGGGTAATTAACACCAAAACCGATTCGCTACTATTCTCACACACATAATTTGCACGACAAAAATTGTTCATTTCAACTGTATAATCAGAAAATTAACTGCACGAGGCTGTAGAGTGAAGGCCTGACACACATCAAACACAAAAGAAACAGTGACCACACACACACACACACACCTGGTTGATGGTAATTGACAAGATTTATTTGGTGATCGTGCAGCTGTTGCCGTGGCTTTCCCCGACACTGCAGCTTCGGAAACCCCTTTAGAATTGAACATATCACTAATGCTTCTACGAGCACATTTTTAATGAGCATATCACAGATACTTGCAAAGTACCCTGAAGCAAAGGGATGAGAAACTAATCCTGCATGCACAATGATCTCAAAGAAAGACAACAAGAAAATTTGTTAATTCAAAGAGAACCAAAGATTATCATAATTTTAAATGCATGACAAAACACAGTTGGATCTAAGTATCGCATGTAACACATGACTGCATAAGTGGATCATGACTGTACGAGCACATTTTTTAAATAGCATATCACTGATGCTTGTAAAGTAGCCTGAACCAAAGGGATAAGAAACTAATTCTGCATGCCTGAACCAAAGGGATAAGAAACTAATTCTGCATGCATAAAGTAGCCTTAATTCAAAGTAAACTAAATATTATAACCACTGTATTTCCTCATGAATCTCATCCCCAAATTGGTTCTGTAGCCACATACAGGAAAATAAAAGAAAATCAAGTTAATTTATGCATGTCCTCATCACCCCAAATTGGTTTGGTAGATGAGTGGCGTAACAAATTTGGATTGCAAGGGAAAAGCCTAAACCTGCCCTAGGCCAAATTTCACTAACAAATTCCACATACAGAATCTTCACATCATAACGCCACCAACATCAAGGACAGCATCCCGTGTATCCATGATCTACGGCAAGGTTCAATGACAAAATGATGTATATTGACCCAACCAATTCCTTGTTGCTTTGTCAGTTGTTCTTAATTATTGGGCACCCTTTTATAGTCCCCCATCCCCATTGTATTTAAGATTTCTTCTTTTTGCAGTTGTGTGCATATTGAAGACAATTTGGTGACCATTTTTATTGGGTCATGATTGGGTTACAGGCCTCACCAGATTAGCAAGAATCAGAAATTATGCTTTTACCTAAATGTCTCATCAGCAAGATGCATGGCATGACAAAAAGAAAAAAATTGATATTCAAACGATTAAGTACAATTGCAGGATATACAAAATAGCAAAGCTATGTGTTCAGCTATGTATCAGCAAGAGAGAATGACACACATATGCCGAGCCAAGCGAAGCTGTCATGAGGATGAGCCAATCAAGCTGTCATTTATAAAATACCGACCGAAGTAGCACAAAATTGGTAATCTAGATGTGAATTTTACAAATCATTGCAGAGCCGCCCGTGTGACGCGATGCAAGATAGCTGTGTGAATTTCTCTGAAAACATTTATATTACAAATCATTGATTTGAAAAGAAAAAATTGTAACATGTATGTTTTCCCAGCCTACAAGCAAATCAACCTGAATCGAACATGAGTCTATGGTCTCCTCAAATCAGCCAATTAAGAGGTCATAATATGTTTTGTGTTATGTCAGATATCTACTTGTCGTGGAATACAAAGAAGTATGTCCATCAAAATAGTACATGCAGGAGTTATTGCTGAGTAAAGTGGAATCTCCATCAGAATTATATATGCAGTAGCATTTTATTCCTGAGTTTAACTGCTAGTGTTTTTATGCACTCATGACGATTTTTGCAAACAAGGTAAAAAGTTAATTAAAAGTAATTCTAAGAAAAGATAATCATTGATTATTCGCTTCTTAACCATTGATGTGTAGTAACTAAAAAATTCTAAGCATGAGCTTTTGGTAGATTAAGATTTATAATAGATATGAATTTTTAGAACAATGATATATTCAAAAGACTGGTGAACCTGACTACACAATCAAAACGTCATTAGTCAGTTTAATTTTTGTCTCCCAAAGCTACCCTGCATATCGAACAAGGAAATTAAGTCAAGCATCCATTCAGCCATTGACTGTAACCAGATACAAAAACAACTTTAAATATGCAATACCGGAGAAGCAAACTTTGAGGAGACTGATATTTTCCCTTATCTGAAAAAAAATCTTGATATGTGACGAATTTTTCAGTGCTAAGCAAAACCATGTTATGTGAGAGGTGCTACAACAGACTGAATCAGCAAGCCCCGTGATCAGGCCAGTGATTAATGCAACCTGATGAGAGAAAAAAACCACATATTGCATCAGGGTGAGAAAATACATAACATGTTAATGAAAAGAAATTCATTATAGGAAGATAAACTTCCTGAGTAGGAACATGAGATGATCGGCAGGACTAACTCACAGATCGAGGTGCAGTGCATCAATGGCAGACCGATGCGCAATAAGGAATGTTAGTTCTTCCTTATTTATTGACCTATGTGATGGTGGAAATCTTGCAATAAGGACTGTCAACAAACTCTTCCATGCTTACCCCTTGCAAGACTTGGACTTTAAGTTGTTGATCAGGAGTTGCTACAATGTTCTATATCTTAAAAGTACCATGCACACAACAAAATATTCTTCCGAGAATTGAAAAAGTTGGCATGGTAACTCACCCTTCCCCTTACTTCTCATGGGGCTTATGGCTTTTTCCTTGTCTTGGGCGGTTGAGAGATAGAACGGTTATAACAGAGCACCATTCACTTGTTCTATGTTTGACTTTTATTTTCCGGAGGTTTTGATAATTTTTTGAAAAGAAAGCAAAAGTTCCTCAAATGATGCCCTCGAGTCGCTCAAATGTGTATATTCCTCACCAAGGCATTGTGTTGCCTCTTTTCATCCTACTTCTACAGGCTTTGTATGTGGAGCTCAAGGTAGGGATGATATGAGGGACACTTGCATCACACATATTGCTGAACCAAAAGAGTGGATCCATGGAGAATGCAAGTCATACAACCTTGATCAAGATGTGCATGTGTGTATGGTGATGGTGAGGTGGAAATGATACCCCCCCAAGCTTGTTCTTGCTCACGGGTTCAATGGAGGATTGAACCCCATGTGGATAAAGTAAGCCGCGAGTTCGGCTTGGCCCCGCTCCGTCATGTTGGTGAGGTTCGTGAGCTGGGTGCCAGTGTTCTGCTGCAACTAGTGGGTTTGCAGCACATGCTGGTCGAGGGTGTACCAGATGTCTCCCACCTAGTCTTCGATGCACCCCATTTGGTCGTAGAGGTTGTTCATCCCCTACTCGAAGTTGTAACCTCGAGTATGGAAAGAACGACGCCCACCGGCCATATGTGACAACTCGGAGCCGGAGGATTGGGATTGTTCCTCCCAATGCTGTCGAGGAGAGTGTGTCCGTGTACCGTGCCCTGTGCCTTGGTATGATGAGCTTCCTGCATAGGGTGGCCGAAGTGGGTATCCACCGGGGAAATACCCAGTGGGACCGTATCCCGCCCCCGGTGCATATGCCATAGGCTGCGGCATGGGGACTCCGGTAGGTTCTGGCAGCTGCTGTTGATGGTCGTTATACCACAATTTTGACCGTCACATAGCTCAATAAATATGGAAGAATTGACACTTCTTACTAGCATTTTATTTATGAATAACCTATTTTTACATGTACCTCTAGTTGTTAGTGTGTAGGTGGAAAACAGGGAATATCCTGGTGAACACATGTCCCAAGGCCCAAATCCAACACTTCTATAATTCGACGATGTCGCGGGAATATCCTATTAAGATAAAAAGGCCAAATCCAACTCAAATTCCAGAAATGGAGGCCGTAGCACCTGCAACAGAAGGCTAAAGGCCAGTGGGGAGCCACCTGCCAAGGCCCAGCCCAGGAGGGGCCAGGCCGAGGTTGGCCGACCCCACTAGCCAGGTCGGCCGACCTGGCAGGGAGGCCCCCTGGGCCCAACTTTCTATGGCGGTTGCCCACCGACCTCTGGAGGTCGGTTCCACCTGCAATAAATGCCACCGACCTAAGGAACCGCCTTTCAAGCCTATAAAAAAGGGGTCCCCCCTCCTAGAGAACACACACAACAAGAGGCTCATTCCCTCCTCCTTCTCATCTTAGAGCTAGAGGCTTGTGTAGGTAGAGTTAGGCTAAGTAGTGGGCTGCCCTCGTGCTCCCAAGTCCTTTGGAGAATTGGGTATGCTCTTGTATCCTTCTCTTGTAAGACTTGTTCTCTATCAATGATTCATCGTTCATCATATAGTAGTTGTCGTTCGTTCTTGTTCGTTCATCGTTCGTTCATCGTTCATTGATGAACGTTCGCGGTCATTCGTCGGGCGTTCTTCGTTCGTTCATACTTGATCATCAATTATGAATGTTCGTTCTTCATCATTCGTCGTTCATCGCTCGTTCTTGAGGGATGAACGCCTATGCATGACGTAGTACTAGATCTGATCCTTGCCTCGTTTATATTAGTTTGGCTAGTTGTTTATGACTAGATATCGGGTTCATTGTCCCTAAGGGAAGCTCTAGGTTTACCGCCCTGCGAGGTGCTTCGAGGGACTTAGAGTTATGGCGAGCGATGCTAGCATGGTGCTAGGTTCTCGTTCCATCCTTGTTTGTGCATGTGCCCCACGGTTTGTAGAGGTAGGCGGCAGGTGGTGACAGCCCTGTCCACCCTTCCGTAATCCTCCACGTTTGGGTATGGCATAGGAGGTTATACAAAAGGCCGGCGTCGCTTGGCAGACCAAGCCTATACCGGATCTTCCGATGGTGTCTTGGCATAAGCTCTTGGCTCTTGCTAGTATAAACCTGACTTAGGTAGATCGTTAGTACGCTGTATGATGTTGTACAATAGGAGTAGCAACCCGTTAGTTGGTCTACGCTTCTACTTAGACTTGCCTCTCGCCTTTTATCATGAGAGTGGAATCCTCTGTGTGTGTCACACTATCTATTATCTATCTTTATCACTTACCCCTCTGTCAACTATGTATTCCTTTGGGAAAAATATAAATAACGATACCCCTGAATACTCACGGGTAAATGCTACAACGGGTTATCCGTGCGCTTGCGAATCCTTTCCTAATGGGAATACCGATAAGACATCTTTAGCACTAGTTGCTATTGGTGGATTATCTGGTTATATTTATGCAAGACTCTAAACCCACAACGGCATCTCTGGCGACATGCTGGAATATTGCTCTGGGCCTAACCAGCCTTGGTTGATATTTCTAGTGTGCCGTAAGAAACGCCAACAGTCCTCCTGCGAGAAGATGTACTCCTATCTTCTGCAGCAGCTCCATATCAAATGCTCGCGTAGGAGCAAAGGTACGGTGACGGTGAATCTCGTATTCATTGGTCTCAGCTCATAGTCACCCACCAAGTCGAGGTTGGTGTCGACGAGGAGACGACGAGTGTTGGTGTTGCCTTGTCCTCCTATCAGGGCTGCTGGCGGTGGTGGTGGCGCTTGTTCAGCTTCAGCGGTGCGCGCACGAGTGTGTGGACGTGAGGAGCTTGAGCTTGAACTCTTGGACCTTCCGCAGAACCATATTTTTAGTGTGCCGTAAGAAACGCCAACAAGCATTTCTGGCGCTGTTGCCGGGGAAGACTTTGGTTAATAAGAGTACAATGATTGCTCATGGTTACACATGATGTGACTTACCCATTGCCCATGCAGGCTAACCTTGATCTGTTATCTCTTTGATGTGAAAAAAATATAGTGTATGAGCGGATTCAACTTGCCGCAAAACTTCGTTGATAATCTAGTCACTCGTGAGAAAGGTCCGATCTCGTGTCGACACCTCCTCTCAAGGACTTGCGCCAAGCGAGCCTGCATCTCCCGCACCACAATCTCCAATTATCATAGCTTATGAGAGGACCCTTCGTGATTACTCTGCTCCCTCCGTTGCCAACGTTCTCGTTGGGCCCAATGTCAACGCCGGTGAGGCAGGATTTGAAATCAGAAGCAGCCTGATCACTATGGTGCAGACCATTCCATTTTGTGGAAAGGCCACTGAGGACGCCAACGCTCATCTCCAACAATTCCTTGAGATATGCAACACGGGGCTACCCCCGGAGTCAATCAAGATGCAATCCGACTCCGCTTGTTTCCCCTCTCTCTTCTTGGGAAGGCGAAACAATGGTTCTACACCAACCGTGCTGTCATTGACACTTGGGATAAATGCGCATCGGCGTTCCTCTCCGAGTTCTTCCTGTTGGACAGGACCAACGCCCTTTGAGGAAGAATATCAAGTTTCCAGCAAACAAGCAATGACAACATCTCTGAGGCGTGGGAAAGGCTCCAAGAATACATATCCGCCTGCCAACACCATGGGATGGAAGAATGGCTCATCCTTCAACACTTCTACAATGCGTTGACTCCAACAACCCGTGCACATGTGGATGCCTGTGCTGGAGGAGCTTTCTTCTCTAAGACCATTGGTGAAGCCAAAGATCTTATCGAGAAGATGGTCTCAAATCAAGGGTGGAGCGATGAAAGACTCCAATCACGCCCTAAAGGCTTACACCCTATGAAGGAAGTTGATTTGTTCACCGCCAAGGTTGAACAACTTCTCAAGCGCTTGGACGATTTCAAGGACTTTGGCACTGCTCATGCCGTTGACTTCCGCATGACGTGTGAAGAATGTGGCGACACTAGCCAAATGGGGATCAACTGTCCAACTCATACCCAAGAAGAAGCATACTACATGAAAAACAACAATGGGTATCGTCCAAACGGTGGACAAGGTTTCAATCAAAACCGTCCACAATATGAAGGAGGTAACAACTTTTCTAGTTTTAACAATCAGCTTTCCTTGAAAGATCTTGTCTATGGCCAAGTTAAGATCAATGATTCCATCAACAAAAAGCTTGCTGCCAATGACAAGAGTTTTGAAAGCATTTCTAAGTTATCTTCTGCTTTCAGGAATCAGTTGAGCTTCAAAAAAATTATAGAGACCCAAATAGCTCAACTTGCTGCTCTTGTTCCTACCTCTAGTTCTGGGAAGATCCCGGGGCAACCCGAATCTCCCATTGAAAAAGTCAATGCTATCACCACAAGAGGGGATATGTTCTCTTGTGAAGCTAACCATGCAGGGAAGAACAAGGCAGAGTCATCTACCGTAAGGGATCATGGACTTCCCACCGTTTCGTGCAAGATTGGGAGTCACCACTTCAGCCATGCCCTATGCGTTCTTGGTGCTAGTGTGAGCATCATGCCAAAGGCAATCTTCGACACTTTGGGTTATGTGGCTCTAACTCCCACAACCATGCGGCTACCACTTGCTGATTCTACCACTCGTCGTCCCATGGGGATTATTGAGGACGTCCCGGTGAAAATCCGAGGCTGCTTCATCCCTGTGAACTTTGTGGCGTTAGAAATGTCTGTGGATAAGGAAACTCCACTCATCCTGGGGAGACCTTTTCTGAGGGCCGCTGGGGCAAACATTGATGTGATGGCCGGAGAAATCCATCTTCACCTCAATGGGAGAAGAGAAAGATTTCAGTTCCAGCCCAAGACTGAACGTTGCTCCATGACCACAATCAAGCATGGGCCAAATGCACAAAATATTCGAGAAATTGAAGTGAGACCCCGTCGGAAGGACAGCCTCATCGTCTTCATGAAGGATTACCTTGAAAGAGAGAACCTTCTATGTGGCAAGGGTGACAAGAAACCTGCTACGGAATATGGGCTAAGAAAGTCACTCCGAAATTAGAAGAGCCTATCCCAAAATCCGAGAAGTCCATCTCAAAGTCCAACAAGCCACCTACTCCTAAGAAGAAGAAACAAGTGTGGCGACCTAAGGCGAATCCCTCCACGTCTTCTTCTCCAGAGACGGGAATCTCGCCATCAAGCTAAACCCGATGGAGAAGTCCTAGCACGTCAGACTTTAAATGACGTAGCCCTGTCAGGAAAACCCGCATTATCCTTTTATTTGGTTTTCTCTTTTGATTTTCTCTTTTCATTTTTTTCCAACCACCACTTGCATTTTGGATTTTCTCCAAACCACCTTGCATATTTTCGTTCCCTCATAAGATTTATTTGGATTTTTCCGACAGCATATTTGATTTTTCTACCACCATGCAGATAAAAATCAATTTAAAAAATATTTGGTTTTCCAAAATTTTCCACTGTTTGTGACAAAGTTTTTGGATCACCTCTGTACAACTACAATAAATTTTTCATATGTTGGAATTTTTCCAACATTTTCTCTTCTAAGTTTTGATTTTTCGAAAACCGTTTGAATATTTGAGGCACATTCTTAGTTGGAAAACTTTCTAAGCAATATTTTTCGAGGAATTCTGGGCATAGCAGCCATGGTCATCATCCATATGGCCGTTGGAGGCTATGGGCCAAAGAAGGAGCAGGTAGGCCCCACACAGGGGTCGGCCGACCCCAATTGCCAGGTCGGCCGACCTGGGCTAGCCGTTGCTGCCCCCCTCCTTTGCTCCAACGGTCATATTCCCTCTCCGACGTTCAAAAACGGCTGCTATGGCCGTGTATAAATAGAGGTGGCCAGGTGATGTGCTCTCTCCCTCTCATTATCACACTTTCACTCCTCATTCACTTCACTTCCATTGCTCTCAAGTTTTTCATTGCTCTCATTTGGTTCTTGCCTCGACATTCTGCAGAAATCTTTTTGGTTTTTGTGGGTTTTCAGTTTTTGGTTTGATTTGGTTTGCAAGTTGTGTTTTTGTTTGCAAGAATGACCGATGGTTTCGCCAATTTGTTTTCACTAACGTAACCTGTTCGGAGTTCTCGTTCTTGTGCTCTTGTTCTTGCAGTCATGGAGCGCGCAAAGAAGATGCTAGGATCATTCCAAAGGTCCCGAAGCTCAAGCTCAAATACAAGCTCTTCACGTCCTCGCACTTGCGCACGTGCCGCCGAACAAGCGTCAAGTCCACAAGATGTTGCAGCGGAGGAGGCCACAACAAACACCGAGGGAAGCCGTCTCCTTGTCGACACCGACCTCGACTTGGTGGGCGACTATGAGATGGCTGCGTACGAGGCCGTCCGACACTGTACATTTGCTCCTACGCGAGCATTGGATACGGGGCTGCTGCAAAAGATAGGTATGGATGAGGATTATTCTCTGGAGTATTTAAAGCTATAGGATGGGAAACTTTTGCATGCGTAAAGGAGCAAGGTTCACGCTTACTTACTCTACAATTCTTATGCACCCTACAAGAGGAGGAAGATGTCATTTCTTTTCGGTTTTTCTGTGAGTCTTATCATTTACACTGGAGAGATTTAGCCCTCCTACTTGGCTTTCATACTCGCTGCAATATTGATATTGATGGTTCACTTCCGGGTTATTCCAAGCTTAGGTTTTGGCATAAAATTTCTGCACTTACAACTTGTGAACAGCCCCGAACCAATCATATACATCATCCTACCTTGAGATTTTTGCATATGTGGCTTGGCATCACCTTATTTCCTAGAAGTGATATTAGGACTGTGCGTGAGGACGATTTGAAAATTCTTTATGCCATGGTTGAGAAAGTTACGATTGCTCCTGTTCAGTTCATGATAAAACAGTGGTTAGAAAATTTTAGCATGAATGGACCTATTGAGTGTACCTCGTTGATTACACGTATTGCTGCGGGTGTAGGTGCTTTACATGACGCTAATGTTGCTTATCTTGATACACCTCGTTCTCTTATCACCGAGGAATACCTTATTCATGGTCATACACTTAAACGTGGTCCAAATAATTCTCTTATATTTTATTATGTCGGTTATGCAAATGAATTCCCGTTACCTAACCGGGAGGTTTGTTTGTATAACTGTCAAAACCTAACCACTGCTCTCCAAGAAAAAAGAAGTTGCACGTAGGAGTACATCTTCTCGGAGGAGGACACGCATGCCCGAACCAACCGCCGGCCCCAAAATTCCTGCACCACATCCGATGGCTTATGCTTATGGGCCGGGGTACGGTCCTGCCGGATATCAGCCCGGTGGGTACCAAACTGCGCCACCATAGGAAGCCGGGAGACCGTCGGGACAAGGAGCAAGGCAGGGCATATGGGAAAATGTCCCACGGCAGCGTTGGGAAGAAGCCTCCCAGTCCTCCGCTTCAAGCTAGCATTTCGAGCATGAGCTGAACAACATGACCGAGCAGCTGGCATTCTGTGAGGTTCTAACCCAATATTATAAGTCTAGTTTCATATCCAACAAACATCACATCCATTTGAATTGTGTGCAAAGAGTTATGCCCCTTTTTGTGAGAGGTGTCCAGGAAGACATCCAGATTATGTGTCTAATGTTCAATCCAAAAACTGTACCAATCCAGCAACTTTGGGTGTGAGTGTTCTACCTCTCTAGAAGCTTCTTGAAGTCTACTTTCCAACGCATCAAACCGTTCATCATTTGAAGAGTTATGGCGAGCGATGCTAGCATGGTGCTAGATTTTTTTTCCATCCTTGTTTGTGCTTGTGCCCCACGGTTTGTAGAGGTAGGTGGCAGGTGGTGACAGCTCTACCCACCCTTCCGTAATCCTCCACGTTCGAGTGTGGCATAAGAGTTTATACAAAAGGCCGACGTGGCTTGGCAGACCAAGCCTATGCCAGATCTCCCGATGGTGTCTAGGCATAAGCTCTTGGCTCTTGCTAGTATAAACCTGACTTAGATAGATCGTTAGTACATTGTTTGATGATGTACAATAGGAGTAGCAACCTGTTGGTTAGTCTACGCTTCTACTTAGACTTGCCTCTCGCCTTTTATCATGAGAGTGGAATCCTCTGTGTGTGTCACACTATCCATTATCTATCTTTATCACTTACCCCTGCATTGGATTATGGCTTTGTCTATCATTGTACTCCATTGAGCATAAGTATAATTGTCAACCATGTCTTCCTTTAGGAAAAATATAAATAACAATACCCCTGAATACTCACGGGTGAAATGCTACAACGGGTTATCCGTGTGCTTGCGGATCCTTTCCTAATGGGAATACTGATAAGACATCTTTAGCATTAGTTGGTATTGGTGGATTATCTGGTTATATTTATGCAAGACTCTAAACCCACAACGGCATCTCTGGCGACATGCTGGAATATTGCTCTGGGCCCTAACCAACCTTGGTGATATTTCTAGTGTGCCGTAAGAAACGCCAACAGTCCTCCTGCGAGAAGATGTACTCCTATCTTCTGCAGCAGCTCCATATCAAATGCTCGCGTAGGAGCAAAGGTACGGTGACGGTGAATCTCGTATTCATTGGTCTCAGCTCATAGTCACCCACCAAGTCGAGGTTGGTGTCGACGAGGAGACGACGAGTGTTGGTGTTGCCTTGTCCTCCTATCAGGGCTGCTGGCGGTGGTGGTGGCGCTTGTTCAGCTTCAGCGGTGCGCGCACGAGTGTGTGGACGTGAGGAGCTTGAGCTTGAACTCTTGGACCTTCCGCAGAACCTCCTCATCGCTGCACAAGCAAGAGAGCACAAAAACAAAAGCAAAAACTCCGAACGGGTTATGTGAGTGAAAGCAATCGATCGAAAACCGTCAGACAAGAAGGTGCAACTTGGAAAATTCAACCCAAAAACTGAAAGCACACTAAAAGCAAATGATTTCTGCAGAATGTTGAGGCAAAAAGCAAAATGAGCACAATGGAAAGTTTGAGAGCAAGTAAATGAAGTGTGTTGAGGAGTGGAAATGTGAGAATGAGGGGGAGAGAGCTCATGGCCGGGCACCTCTATTTATAGTTGCGGAAATGCGACTGTTTTTGAACGTTGGAGGGTGCAGGTGACCGTTGGGGCAAAGGATGAGGCGGCGAACGACCACCTGCCATCAGCCGACGCCTTGGCCCACGGCCCCCAACGGTCATATGGTAGATGACCGCGGGTGCTATGTCCAGATCTCATCAAAATTAGTTGCTTGGAAAAATTCCCAAATGAAATGATGCCTCAAATTCGAAACCTTTATTCCAAAAATCAAATCTCGAAGAAACACATGTCGGAAAAAATTCCACCATGCTTGAAAATGTTTTTGGGTTTTATGTAGGGGTACAGTAATGTCCAAAACTTCCTCACCAAGGGTGTGAAAATTAGAGACGTAAAGTTTTTTTTTGAATTTTATATGCATGGCGAGGGAAAAATCAAATATGCTGGCGGAAAAATCCAAATGAAGTTTTGTGAGGGAATAAAAACATGCAGTGGTCGGAAAAAAATCTAGAATGCTAATGGTGGTTGAAGAAATTCAAAAAGAAGCAAATAAAAGCAAAAAGGATAATGCCTGTTTTCCTGACGGCCAGGGCTTCCTCGTTTTAAGTCCGACGAGCTAAGACTTCTCCATCGGTTTAGTGTTGACAGTCATTGGAGCCCTAAATGACCATCAACTTATCAGTAAATAAAAGGCATGCACCAATGTTTTATGCATTAAACTAATAAAATTTCACTAGTTTTGGATGTAAGATTGTTTTGCAAGTTAAAAAGGAATATTGGTGCAAATGTTCTTATAGTCATGGAGAAATATCAAATACCCAAAAGCACAAACAAGACATCGCTCCGATATCTCGACAACATTCAGGCAAGAAGCAAGGAAAGATATGGAAATTAATAAATAATTATTCAAATTAGGGATTTGATCTTTCCATGTCAGATCCCTCACCGAGATAGTCAAAATGGACTTTTGAATCACCCAATTTGATGTGGAGCAGAAGTTACGCCAGTTCCAAAATTGGGAGTCGGGCTGAACACAGTTGGTCGGCCGACCCGAACTCTAGGTCGGCCGGCCTACTTTGATCTACGTTGGTCCCGATCTTCCTTCAATGGGCTACAAACACCTCAAAACATCTAGCCCAGGTGCCCATCAAGGTGGAAGACCAACCAACATCATAGAGTGGGCTGTTTGGGCCTAAACTTGGCCCTTACTCTACCATAATCGCCCCCAAACATCAACCGACCTCAGAACCGACCTTGGGAGACGATCTAGAGTGTCCACACGGAAGGCGGTGGCCATCCAAGATATCGGCCGTGAGGGACCGCCAAGTAAGTGCTTCTATATATCATATACCCTTCTTGAATTGTGCCATTGCCCTTTTTATAAAAAATAAAAAATATTAGGTTCTCGGCAATGCCCAATATGGGCTAGCCACTTTGTATCACCCTTAATCTTTTTGCAGGTACAATAGGAATGGAGGAAGCGCCATATTCAAGCTTAAGCTTTGCAAAGGCTCAATCTTGGGGAGGACCGACAGTTAAGGAGGAGTTCAACACAAGCGACTCAGGCTTGGGGAAAACCCCCAGGTAAGTATTCCTATCGATCAATAAAATACTCCCTGTTTCGAACAAAAAATGCTAGAATCTTGGTTTATACTACACTTAAAGGAAATAATGATTAGTTACATGCTAGCTCCCCTTGTGTCGCATTGATGCAACATCTACTCCTGACATGTGTGTTATTTATACTTGAGCATAGTCACATCACAAGTGTTGCTGCATTTTTTAGGGTTGCATACATCGAACCAAGTCTTAGCACTGTGGATTACGATATGGCATGAATAGGACTTGTTGTAATTTCTTGGCATGGTAAAGTCCATAGATTTTTCATTATAATTGCTGCAAGCACCTAAAACCCTTTCATTTGGGAACACTTTTCTTGTGAGGATCTATTTACCTACCAGAGCCATATCATGTTAATATTCGAAACAGCCCCACTCATAGCCAATTGCTCATGTGTTGAGTTTTGTTAAGGTCTAAATGCATTTGAGAGTAAGCACTCCTTATTTTGGTCATAACTTCTTCGCGTGAGCATTTGAATTTCTTTCCACCAAAGAGGAATGTTTGAAAAATCAAACATCTCCATGCCGTTCCACCCACATTCATTTGCAAAACTTTTGGTCTACCTCAAAAAGCTCAAGAATATTTCAAAATGCTCATGAACCTGTCATCTCTATTCCCTCATGCATCATGGAGTCAAAAAAAAAAGAGAGAAAAAAGAGGACACTACATGAATTGCATCCTAAACGGCATTATGGTTCTTATTATAAACATTTTGATCATGACCATAAAAGAAGATCAAAGTTTGCAAAACCATTTCCATCAATGTGCGTGCATTTACTCCCCCTCTATCACCATTTTCCATATGACCGAGATACAAGAAGTTGCTATGTCTCTTGAGATTTATTCTTTTAACTTTAAAACATACTCATGGCAAATGTGCATTTCCTTACCAAGCTCTACATACAAGCCCAATTTGGTATAAGGTAGGATTTGAGTGAAGTTTGTAGGAATAGGCTCACCTAGAAGGAAGGGAAGTGTGAACCAAACAAAGGAGAAATTTTTACCTTGACTTGCAGCACGTAAAAACTCTGGAGAGACACCTGCTAGAATTGTTTAACTCGTCCAAAGTGTTGTTCTAGTCTTTATGCTATATGACAAGGTAAAGCATATGCGCCCCCCACATGTGCACCACTTGAGAATATTCTGTGCTCTTGTTGTTGACACCAGAATTTAAACGACTTCCCAATAAATGTTTTAATAAGGAAAAATGGTGGATTTATGCTGCACAACAATATTCAAGGAAATAATCAGAAAGAAGAGTCCGGTTTGGATATTTAGGAAAGGAGTCATTATTGAAGATTCGTGGTGTGGCTGCACTATTTTATTGCTTCCAATGTCCTGTACGTGAACGAGAAGATTGGAAAGAGATAAAGACCAGAGATCAGCTTACGTACATGCATATGTTGGCCGAATAAAATATTCCTTATTTGGTTTAGCATTTTAGTGATAGAATATTAACATATATCTTGTACGTAGCTTCACGATCAAGTCCACCGTACCCTATAAATATAAAGGGTCATGGCACACTGTAAACATCTCTCGATCAATACAACAACTTCGGCGCATCGCCACTCTTTTTGACGGCATTCTCGTCATCACCCGTCGCCCCTCGGGGCTCCAGTCAAGGCCTGGATCTCGTCAGGCAAGTGCGCCAATTTCATCATGTAGACTTGTCCGTGATTCGAGTTGGCGTAACTGCTTGTTATCCGGTAATTCAGATTAATCTAGAGATCAACATCGGCGTCTTCTACTTGGAATTGTTAGACCTGGTCCGATTCTTTGCCATAGTTCAGTTGACTTGTCCTGGCTGTAGCCTAGTAGTCGATTGTCGATGCCGGTCACTGTTTAATCTAGTTATTCGAGTCACTATTAAGCGAATTAGAAATAATCAAGTTTATCGTTTGCCGATTGTGTACTACCGTTGACCTGGTCCAGTTGTACGTTTTCCTTCAGTTGACTTGTCCTGGGGAAAGCAATTAGCAAACGTGTCGACTTGATTAGATCTATTAGCTTAGCAGTTCTACCAAGGTGTTTAGCTGGTGGTTTATCTTATTTTTCAAGTGTTGTATCGGCCCAGCATTTTATTTCTATTAACTGTGGCCGATGTGACACCATCATGTATTTTTCGTCGTATCGGCTCGGCATTCTATTTCCATTAACCGGCCGATGCGACGTCTTATCTTGTCAGTTACGAGATCAAACTGACTGGCACGCCTCGAACCCCCAAAGGTATGGTCCTGCACTGGAGTTAAGCAGATCTTCCAGGCCACGTGTGTGCGGCGCACGAAGGAATCAGCTCCAGCGGCAGATGGTGATTTTTGCGTCAACACACTTTATGGCACGCCCAGTGGGACACGTCTTCTATCTACTGGTGAGCAGCAGATGGACCCGTATTTTAATCACCTTATTAGAAGTCAGATTTATCTTTAATTGCCGGATTGGATTTTGGAGTATATTAGTACATCGGCTGACAGTGCATCCGCGCTCTGATTTGAATTATTATATTCTTCTATATCGGCTTCTTTAGTACTAGTGTATCGGCTGCTGGTTTATTTGTGTGTTGGCCATTGGATTTTACACTGCTACATAGTGTATCGGCTGCTGTTGGGATATCTGCATGGGCTAGTATTAAAATCATGCATCTTTGGAAGAGCTGGTATGGTGGTTCAGCCGATGGGGCCTTTTACATGCCGATCAAGACAAGTTGTCGATGGAAACTTTTACTGCTAATCAAACCGATGGAGCCTTTTCTGTGGTGGTCCAAGTCGATGAGGCAATAGTGTTTTGCCGATGGTGATCAAGTTATTTTGCCGATGGAGCTATTTTCTGCTAATCATGCCGATAAAGATGACAAGGTGATAAAGCTGTCAAGCCGATGGGGGGCAATGTCAAGGAAGATGCCGATTTGCCCACTGGTAGCTGACTTTGACTGGGGGGCATCGGCACTGAAGATTGCTTGAAAAAATAATTTCAGAACATAATACATTATATTCTGAAATTGGGGGGCATAACCGTGTTGACGACAGAATTTGCTGATCATGACAAATTATGGTGTCAACAGAGAACTAATATGATGGATGAAAAAGGAGAAGCTGATTTTCTTCCTGGCATGCAACTCTCATCATACTTGGAGGGCATCGGCATTCAAGATTACTCAAGGAAATAGTTTCGAAACATAATATCTTATTATATTTCGAAACTGGGGGCATATGTTGACACCAGAATTTAAACGACTTCCCAATAAATGTCTGAATAAGGAAAAATGGTTGATTTATGCTGCACAACAATATTCAAGGAAATAATCAGAAAGGAGAGTCCGGTTTCGATATTTAGGAAAGGAGTCATTATTGAAGATTCTTGGTGTGGCTGCACTATTTTATTGCTTCCAATGTCCTGTACGTGAACGAGAAGATTGGAAAGAGATAAAGACAAGAGATCAGCTTACGTACATGCATATGTTGGCCGAATAAAATATTCCTTATTTGGTTTAGCATTTTAGTGATAGAATATTAACATATATTTTGTACGTAGCTTCAGGACCAAGTCCACCGTACCCTATAAATATAAAGGGTCATGGCACATTGTAATATCTCTCCATCAATATACAACTTCGGCGCATCGCCACCCTTTTTCGACGGCATCCTCGTCACCATCCGT
>LAPY01002927.1:39553-53512 GCA_000970635.1 Eragrostis tef
ACCCCCCTCTCAGTACTCCGTGATTCTTACACTATGGTCATTGTACCAAAGGAGGAGCAAAATTTCATGAGAGATGAGAGTGGCACTGCGCCACCTATTGGATGGATATCTTTGTCAGGCATGGATAGACTTCTAGCAATATCAGGCTATGTGTGTTATGAACATTTTGTTAAGCCTCTTTCGTCCTGTTGTTTATGGCCTTTTCTCACTATATGCTGGACCGAATGAATGCCACGGCACAGATTCTGAAAATAATTAAAAGACTGCATACATCATGTGACGTAGAGGAAGAAGGGATATTTTTCATTTGCTTGAAGGATAATGGAGTACAAATTTAAGACAGTCACACCCCATCCTAGATGATTAAAAGACCACCTGAGGCGCCCACCATTGGAGTAACAGTATATTAGAGAACTGCCGGGGTCAGAATCTACCAATATATCTAAGCTTGATCAAATATTTTCTTTTCATTTCCTTGATAGAAAAGATATCGCGTGCACTCTCTTATTAGTGTCTTTTCATTCGGGCTGGGAGTTAATCACAAGTATCATCCATGACAAAATGTTCCGTTTGTGTTTATTGTTCAGCAACATAAGTAAAGATTGGCGACCAAAACGACAAAAGGCACCATGAGAACAAACTCCAAGCATAGGTAGAAAATGGATCATACCAAAAGACCATGAGAAATCTAAGAAATATATAAGGATAACAATGAGCGAATTGGATAACAATGAGCGAATTGGTCACACGTAACACCATCAGCACGCAGGCTAACAGCACCTCGAAAAGAGCCTAGTTCCATTAGGCACTTTGCTCATCACAGGACATTAACATAATTATCAGATAGGAGTCAAAGTTCCTCACCAAAAAAAAAGATAGGAGCCAAAGTTCACAAATAGTACCTAAAGACATTGGTTCAGACAACAATTCGGAATACTAGTTAGGAAACCTCGATACATTAAAAGCCTGTTGAACTACAGCATACATGACCAGGCAGAACTTTTACCATAGACACCTCCACCAACTCAAGAAAGCTGACAGTAATCCGAGAAGCCAGTGTAACCTGTACTCCAACAGAGAATGGTTTCTGCATCTCACAGTGCTCTGCACCTTCCAGCCGATGTATACCATAGATCAGAGCATCATCTATAGAGAAAAAAGGAAGATACATATATAGTCATATGCAAATTAATGAGGTGAAAAAGAAGCCTAGGAAGGACTGAAAAAAGTGCGCAAATAATAATGATGATCTGAAAGAAAATCTCACATAGTTAACTTCCTTTGGACGAAGTTCTTCACCTCCTCCAAAGTGGCCGCGTATCCAAATCCGTCCTTAATCCCATAAAACAGTCCAACACAGTCTCCCTCTAAATCTAGAACTGGTCCTCCAGCATAGTCCTCAAATGTCTCATCAACACTGGTAGTCCAGTTCATGTTGAACTCAGAAAGATTCATGTCAACTTGGTAGCTGCCGCCCGGCTCGAAAAGGTCAGTATACTGCCGATCAACATGATTGGAGAGATATGACCAGACCATCACACCAGGAGAAAGGGCTGGCCATGCTCTGAACAGCAGTTTGTCCTCCTTGGAAGGGCGAGATCGACCAATTTTGATACCAGGATGAGTGTCTTCACATTGTCCCATTTCGTTGACATCCACTTCAAGGAGGACCATACTTTTCAACAAGTCAACATCCAGTGCTTTTATAGGCTCATAGTTCCTATACTTTGAGTTTTCCTGACGACACTTATTTTCTATGTGAGTGCACAGAAACGCAAACTCAAACGCCTTGTTTATGCTTTCCAGTGTAAAGTCTCCAAATGTCTTCACGACACTCTCATGAAACTTCTCCATGGCACGAAAGGAGGTCAAGATTCTCAACTTGGTCTTGTCTTCTGTCTCAAGAATAAATCCTGTTGAATAAAGATTAATGGCTTCGTTACTACTTGTGAACGCACGTGCAACTTTCTCATCCACGCTTATTTCAATATTCACAATCGATGCTGATGTGGAATTGCAAAACTCGTCCTTCTGTTTGTCCGAATTGCAAAAATATAAATTAGATCTTGACATAAATGATGTGTGTGAGATGTTTTCTGTGTGAGCTATACAAGTACATTGAGGTTTATAAAGCTATATAAGAAAATGGTTTAATTTTCTCACATCCTGTTATTAAATCTAAACTACTCGCTACATGCCAAGAGTAAATACTAGATGGAGGATGCAAGTAAGGATATATAGAACACGGTAGGAATACTAGCTAAAAGAAGCGTAATCAAGTACTACATATGGTAGCAGTAGATGCTAAGAAACTAAGTAAACCGGTAGGAGAAACAAACTTGGCTGATTCTTGGTTCTGTTTCCTTTAGCAACCACAATGCATTCCTATATACGGCAGAAACAAACCGTACCTCTGCTAGAGAGGCGGCGAGACTGGAGTATGTAGATGTTTATGTGTGGCCATGCAGTTCTTTTCATCAAGAAGGCTCAAGGAAGTGAATTGTGTAGAGTGGATGCATCAGTCTTTCGGGCCGTGCAGATTGTGACAATCGAAGGATGGACAGTGCCGTGCGGTATGAGATTATTTTTTTTTTAACCACTGATGAGAGTTTCTGCAGGGAAATCGGGGCGCTGAAAAATTTTGTATGTAAGTTGGTCATGTTATGAAAGTGTTTGAAAGAGCGATATTAATTAGTGACCATTAAACTAACTAATATATTTAAAACTAGCAAGATGGTGCAATTAAGAAGAGCTTGGAAAGACAATATTCTGGCTAAATGTAGCAAGCAAGCGCGTATTCCCTCAAAAAAAAAAGCAAGCAAGCACGTATATGAATTGAGCACGGCACATGAAAGCAAGTACCAGTTAGATGTCAAGTAACTAATTATTAAAATTAAGGGACTCCCAGATGTTCACCTCCACTGCAATCTCCTCCGACTCACATTTCTTACCCTACTAGGACGGCAGGTTCAGACAACTTTAAGTTTCTTTGCCATTCGACAATGTGCATGCATGCAGGTTGGCTCGCGTTTCCATTTAGAAGAACAGGGGATCGATCAAGTTGCAACAACGCAACGAAGCATATAGAACTCGTGGCACTTATCGACATGTACAAAAGAGCATACAACTACACTTCTGATCTGATAGATCTGGGTTTTCCACCTAAGGAGACTGTTGAACGGATGGGAAGTGAAATATCGAATGGATTAATATGAAACTGCTAGTGCCGGCCAACGAACTAACCTGCTTGTCGCTGCTCATCTCTACTTTCTCGCTCTCCTGCTTGTCGCTGCTCATCTCCACTTTCTGGCTTTCCTGCTTGCTGCTGCTCATCTCCACTTGCTGGCTCCCCTCGATCGGCTCCTGCTTCTTGGATCTCCAAGAAAGAGCTCGCACGCTCTAAGCAAAGTTGAAGAGGAAGCTGGGGAGTTGCGGCTACAGACAAGGCTAGCCAAAGAAGAGTTGGCTGAGGTTTGTGTAGCAATATCTCCTTATACCTAGAAAAAGTACTGACCTGCTCGTACGATGCACTTAAATGGTGTTGCATAGCTTGTGCCTGCGCCTTGCCGAAAATGAGCACTGACCTGCCCGATCGTCCACGATCACACTGTACTCAAATACCATTATAAGCTAAAGGAAATTTAAAGCTCTACTGACTTCGCGTGTTGAAGCTCCCCTACACAGGACAAGCAACACAGTGAAATAAATTGGCGGCAACTACCCAGTTTTGATTCGGCCTTGAGAAGAAGAACTACCCAGTGAAATAAAGCTTGTACACCTCTCTCTCTCTCTCTCGTGTGTGTGTGTGTTTTCTCACTTCACATGCACAACCTGTTTCTAATACGGCACCATTAAAGATCCGAGATTGATATGGTTTCACGTCACGCGATGTGCTTGGCTGATCCCAACGGTGGCAACGCCGATTTTATCGTTTATATCCCAGTTGATCATTGACACAAATTCAAACTTTTATTTTCAACAAATAGCTGATGGTCAAAGTCAAAAATAAGTTAACTTCTACTTTCTCCGTAGTAGATTTTAGGGTATATAAACTATTTAGGCATGGTCATCTAGGTACATAAACTCCTAAAGTGACCATCTCGGTCTATAAACTATTTAGAGATGAGCTAGATACATAAACTCTTAAATGGCCGTTTAGGTCCATAAACTAACTATATTGTAGCTGTCTAGGTTCAAATTACTTCAGGAGGCGAGGCAGCGATATGTCAGTACAATCATGGCAACTAACCGATTGTCAGACGGGGTCTCTTTCATGCATTTTCCACCGTCAGGATTTTCCTCACACACATAGCACGTGCCTCTCCATCCACGGCGGCATGCCGAAGTAGGATTTTTTTCACGCACAAAGAAATTTGGACCTAGACAGCTACAATCTAATTAGTTTGTGGACTTAAATAGCCATTTGGAAGTTTATGTACCTAGATTATCATCTCTAAATAGTTTGTAGACTTAGATGGTCACTTTAAGAGTTTATGTACCTAGACGAACATCCCTAAATAATTTATGTACTCGGATGCATTTCACTCATTTTTATTTTACAGCTGAAGGGAGCGTCTTTGTTTAGGTCCAGCAAGACTCGGGCTAACGGCCGGTCCATCACGACTTCTTTCTCTCGCGGCAATAAACAAACGTTTGGTGTCTCCTTCGTAGACATCTTTATCTCATACTCCCTCCATCTAAAACTATAGTGTCTATTAAGTTTTGTTCTAAGTCAATTTTTTATAACTTTGACCAATAATATATAAAAATATATATTGTCTAAAACTAAAAGAGTTACATATTATGATAGTTCATTTCATGATGAATCTAGTGACATCATTTTGTGTTGTCAATATTTAACATTTTTCCGTAATTGATGATCAAAGTTGAAAAAGTTTGACATAAGACAAAACTTAATGGACACTATATTTCTAGACGGAGGTATTATTATTCTTTTAAGTTTCATAGCTTATTCGACCTATATTCTGCCTTTAATTCCCTATCAACTTAGCTTGTTGGAGTAGTTGATCGGTGCATAGTAGCTCAGTGATGTATATTGGAGCCAGAGGGTTGAAAGATCTGCCAATATTCGAGGGCTAGTTTATTGCTTTTTCTTTTGGGAAATGTACCTGTAGGAAAACTTCAATTTTAAGTTACTTATTCTAAGAAAGTTTCACAAAATGTAGAAAAGAAAAAAGTTATACTTTTATGTTGGGAAAAGAAAAGTTTATACATGATTGTCAATGAGAGCCACTATGTGATATATATATGTCGCCGCTCCAGACTCCGCAAATTGAAAAACATGAGAGCATTGCAAAACTCCAAGAGCTCTACTCCTCTATATATGATATATAGATGTTGCCGCTCCAGACTCCGCTGCCGCAACCCACGGAATCACTGTCAGCTGCAAGGCTTCCACCATCCTCGAGTGGTGCGGTTGCCGTCAAGCTCCACCGCTGTCTGCGCTGTGCTCGATCGCGCACTCCAGGAGAATGGTCAAAGTTTGAAAAGTTTGACTTAGGACAAACTTCAATAGACACTATATTTCTGGACGGAGGGAGTAGTTTTTAAGAGTGATATATCAATTTTATGGTCTTGTCTCATTAAACGAAATTGTATCTCTCGGTGCCCAGTTTTTCATAGTTTTATAGGTTTGTCAGAATATTAAACTATTACTAGGTAATCCTCTATTGGTAAAGTGTGGTAAGGTTCCTTGATGAAATATAAGACCCTCATTTCAGTTTTGTTTGGCTTTCATCATATAGGAAAAAGTACCCACAACTTCTTATAGATATGAAAAGACATCTCCTCTCTCTTCTTATATTACATTTCTTATAATGTGTTGGTCAATTGTAACATCTTAATTTGTATACTGTAAGCGTACGGTGTCAGTTGCAGCTTTCCCATCAGAGTACTTCAAGGTTTAATATCAAATTCACAATGATCAGCGACAGAATCATGTTTATAGTCTTCTACTTAATTGGTTGAACGAATCAATCCTAACATGAAGTACTTATTGCACATAAGAGCTTAATTTGGTTTATAATATTGTCGTGAGGTTCAGAAGCATACATTTACACCAAAAAGTAACACTTGGAGCCTGGAGTTAGCCTGCATGCATCTAGCGGTCGAAGATAGGATATGTCCATCGACACTAGCAAGGCAACGTATCGTATGAGAACTAGGTTCGTGTGAAAACTATGAGAACTCTAATCTGGATCACATTATCTTGATCCAAAGGAGAGGTGGGAGGGGTGATTTATAAAAGTATGATTAAGTGGGCGGTGATTTTGCAAATCCCTCCTCCCACCTGAATTCATGCGCCCCCTTGAATCAAGATCATGTGGCCCAAATTGGAGTTCTCATAGTTCTCACACGAACTTGGTTCTCATAGGATATGCTCCCCACTAGTAAGGGGCGTGCCAATCGACACCGAAGCAGCAACAATGTGTCATCTATAATCCTAGCTACTTGACACTTTAAACTGTTGTTTGAAATCTTGAGATCAGTAGTAGGGTGAACTTTTAGGTGAGGTCCCTATTGTTCGGAAGGCGTAATGTGTGCACCCCTCTCCTTTAATTTGGCCTATGTATGATTTAGGCCACACTATAAGTCTATAGACAATCATGTAATATTTCTATCTGACTAATTGACTAATGGTCTCTCTTTACTATAAATATAAGACCCAAGAGGTTATGGGACAGGCTGGCTCACTCACACCCACTCCCCCTCATTCTACTTGTGTATCTATCACTTTCTAATCTTTCTCAAAAGTCCATCACTTGTAGTAAGCTCTTAAAAGACATCCTCCTAATATTGAGTTTGTAACCACAAACGTAGGCGCCGTCTATTAAGATCTCTATTACATAAAAAGGCTGAAAGAGATCGTCACATCGTCAAGAGGTTTTCGTTGAAAATACCGTATACAATAGACGCAATTGAACTCGTTTTTTAAATAGTCACTGATTTGGTGGTGATTACCCTGATTTCTATCCAACAATAACCCTTTCAATCCAACTATAACCCTACCTCTATCGTGATTGATTGATTGTCATGTGCACGAACGCCTCAATCCATTCACTTTATTAGGCCAATATTCACATATTAGTTTTTAATTTATTTAATCATGTGTTGAGTGGTTCCATAAAACACGTGTCATTATACAATATGAGTAATTTATTTTGATGTCGTTATGACATGATGTTTAATGCAATTTTGCACTATCATTTGTGTCTGAACTATTTCAAAACAAAAACGGAGGTAGTATATATTAGAGCTCAGTATTTTCAATCACTATTATCGACTTCCGCCTGTTATCGACATATTTTCGTTCTGATAGTTTCACTTTCGATATCCTAACATTTTCGATATCGTTTCCATTTACGAGGTTATCGGTTTTGATCTTGTTTTCAACTAAATAATATGGTTAGAAAATAATAATAATATTTGTTTGATTGTTTCCGACCATTTCATCCCTAACAGCAACTAACCCGCTTGTGACATACTCCCTCCATTCTTAAATCGACACCAATTTAAGGACAGAGGGAGTAGGATATGCATTCTATGTCCAAACCATTTCAGACCATGTTCAGCAGTCTACTATTCAGTTGGTGCTACCCCAACTATCTCACCTATGTGTCATTCCGGATCTTATCTCTTCTTGTATGCCCACATAGGCACATATCCATCTCCATATGTGCATCTCAATACCTCTATGACAAAAAGGTCATACGCAAAACTTTTTTGTACAACAAAAAATTCCCACACTAGAGACGCCCTAAGTGATAACACAATTGCACTCCAATGCTCAAACGCTGACATTACAAGGAAAGACCAACTACTGTCAATAGCATACGCACCACATTTCCAACAGAAAGATGTAAAAAGCGTATTAGTAGCACCTTTAACAAAGATTGTCAATCGACTTTTAAAAACTTCGTGAGATAGCCTTTGAATGGAATAACTGGCTTCCTTCATTTGTTTCATTATTTCAGCATGGAACTCCTTGGAGCTTGAAGCCACCGTTACTTTTATGCAGTTCCTGCATATATTTTTGGTAAGGTCAAAGATGAGAACAGCAATTAAGCCAAACTAATCAAACAGGTTACAAATATAATAACAGTTTGCAAGATACAAATAAGTGTAACCAACAGGACCCGACCCAATCAGACATTATACCTGATCATCCACAGGGTCCAGCTGTAAGGCCTTGAGGCCTCGAGAACCAGCCAGGCAGCATATGTGCTATAGCACCGTAATTTAAGTAACGACTTATCATCCTTGCGACATGCTCTCCATTAATCACATATCCATACTCATTAGAGCTTGCATAGAATACTCCGATGTAACAAGAATTAACATCAACCACCGGGCCTCCAGCAAACCCTTCTGAGCATCGTAGACCATGAACTTCAATAAGATCCATATTATAATTGCATGTATTAGAACAGGCAAGAGTTTTGTAGTTTCTTCTCAGATTGGAGACTCTCCCACATGCAAATGAACCTCCACGGTGGCGAGGCGACCCATGTAAGAAGACCTCCATGGAAGCATCACTGGAACGACCTCTTTTACGCACGAAGGTATGTTCCTTGCAACATTTTCTCTTAACATCTGCTTCAATGAGGAGTAATCCATTACTGTCATCTGCAGACAACAACTCTGCAATCTCATAGGTACCAGCTTTCTTATGCTCCTCCTCCTCATGAAGGCACAAGACCTCAAATCGGAAGGCCATATTTATATGATAGATCAAGGTGGATTTTCGCGGCAGAGGTAATGCTTCTTTGATTCCAAGACTCGAGGTAACTATTCTTGTCAAACCCTGCACCTCTCCAACTGCAAAACCTGTGATATAACTGGGACCCTCCTTGATACGTGCTGCAATGCCATCCCTACACACAAGCTTTTTGTATGCAGCATTGGCTCTCTCGACTTTGTGCACATCGCTTTCCACTGTGTGCCTCACAGTAACTCGTACGCTGAACAAACTGTAAGGTGTGGTGCTCAAAACTGACGCATCCTTTTCGTCATAAAGGTATTTAGATTTTTCTGGCAAGTACAAAAGAGTTATAGACCTTAATTAGAATGCAAAAAATGTGGATATAAGCTATACAAATAACAGAATGTCAACCCACTCAGAAAGGTAAGCTCAAAGCTCACATGTTATATGAACATACAAATTTCAGAATTCAAAAGAGTAGTAAAACAAACAAAGCTAGAATTCCTTCACATTAACCAGAATTTGGTTTCCTAAATATCATATCTCCAAATCCAAGGATGACACTACACAGCACCAAATGCAAGGGCATTCAGAAGTCAAAAGTAGGGACAATTCTTCAATATTACACAGCCGATAGTTCCCCACTCGATACACAAAGGAATTGCCTTACTTCAATATGGATGCTGACAACTTGACACGGCCAGGATTTAAGATTAATTTTCATGAAATCTAACATGATACAGTTGGGAGAGGATAGTGAAAAGGCTGTACAGATGTTTGATTGTGGCATAGGATACCTGCTTATAAAGTACTTGGGGGGTCCCAGTTTCCTCTAGAAGATTAAGAATATCAGAATTCCAATTTCTAAAGGACTGGGCAGGCTTTTTCTCAATTACTACCTGAGCATCTGAGACCATACTTTTCTTTCTTTCTTTTTTCTTTTTTTTTAGTACCATGATAACTAAGATCCCAGGTGCTCTACCAATTTATCCGGTATTTTCCATTCCCAAAGGAGAAATCTTATTGCCAAATGTGCCACCATTTCAATGCTAAGACAAGAATTATGAAACTAATCGAAAGAATAGAAAGGTGGTGAAAACAGATTCCGTAAGCTAGTCTCACGCACCACCTCAACACACTTTTGCAATAAGCCTACAGAACTTTTGACACAACAGAGCAGATGTATGCCTCATGCTTATACATTTTTTCCATGATCCGATTTCATGACAAAGTGCAGTTGTGAGAGAACTTTTTATCTGACTAAGTGAGATCCTCAGAGTAACTTAAACAAGAAGCACGCCAAGTCCTAACATACCATTCTCAGAAGTATCTGCTTTAAGTTCCAGCTCCGTATTTTGCATACTTGAATTTGGACCGGTATTCATTTATTTTCCGTCAGCTGTTTTTCACCAAGGGAAACTTCCAACATACTGGATTTGATCAAGGAAAACAATTAGTGAAAATACAACAGTATCACACAAGAGTAATAACTCAGTGATGCAGCGTCTTCTATGAAAGATATGAGGACCCATGTTTCACAGAAAAATAGTAGATTACATAATCTTACATTTATAAACATTCAATTGAAATTATAATAAATTGCAGGACATACTATGATACATATGATAGGTGCACAAAGAAAAACATGTTGCCCAAGAAGTACCACTGTGACTTGTTCATATAGAGAGTAGAATGTAATATGCGGGTGACATCATGAGAAACCACAGAGCGAGCAGCACAAGAAGCCCACCACACAAATTTTGTACAAGAAAGAAACCCTTGGGTCTAGAGAGGTATCCATCCGTTAGCACAATGCTATCATAGGTATTGCACAGCCACTCCCTGGTCCTGACATCTCAATTTAACCTGATCTTTTAACCAAACTGGCACTGAACAATAACATGTTCTCATTACTGTTCATGACTGGGTTATGAAACGTCCACAAGATATCCCCTCACTAAGGACAAACCTTTCGCTTACCTACAGAATTCATTCATTTTTAGGACATGATGGACCAACACTTAATCAAGGTTAATGTGATGGTCGTCATCTTTGTGTGTAGTGTCTGGTTGCATCATCATCTATCTTCGCCCTATTCTAGTTTCCCGTCGGTCTACCGCACCATCTGCACAGCCCAAATCTCACCGAGCCCCCGACGGGCGCACACAAGGCGCCCTTACCGCCCACTGCACCATGTGATATTTCCCTTCGCCTCCAGGGTCCGGCGGTAGCGACTCAAGCCCGGCTCACCCAATCCTCTAAGCCATCAAACCTTCAGCCACCTCAGATAGCCGGCAATGGCGCTGGTGCCTTGCCGCTCACTCTACCTCTGGCGGCCCATCGCAGAGCGACCTTCTGTTAACAACGACTCCAGCTAAGGCCCCACATGGCCACATCGACGACATAATCACACTAAACAATACCAGTTTACTAACCCCAACTAAAAGTTTATTGTGATAAGCACAACCATATAAAGCAAAACCAGCAGGCAAAACAAATGGGAATTTCTTCTCACCTACGAGCACGCGTTCAGTCGCAGCTTCTCCACCGTTGAATCTTGTGCGTCTGGCAGCTCCTTGCTCTCGTCCTTCCCCGGGCGCAGCTCCTTGCCCTCCTAGGATCCCGGGCGCAGCTCCTTGCCCTCCTTCTTGGATCTCCGACTGCACCTCCTTTCTCCCCTTCGCACCCCGCGCAGCTCCTTGCCCACGTTGTCCCCAGGTGCAGCTTCTTCCAGCCTTCCTAGCCTCGAAGACATGCCATATGGGCGGCAGGCGTTGACATTGAGAGCTGGACGACGGGGCAGCGGCAGGGCTTGGGCGGCGGATCTGAGGCGGCGGCGTTGCAGTGGCTGGTCGACGGCAGGATGTGGATGGCCTCAGGGGCTAGACGGCGCAGGTGTTGATGCGGGCGGCGGATTTGCGGGCACAGCTGCTGGATGCGGACGGAAGGCAGCGCTGCCACTGGACGGCTTCTTTTGGAGGCCCATACTCGGCGGGGTGCCCCCGCGCATCCCGGGGCAGCCAGCCCACGCGGCAGTGAACCGGGCCCAATTACACAGGGCTTTGGCGGACCGAATCGGCGCGGTAGCAGGCCCAGTTGATTTCTTACCATGGAACAATCCATTTCACCCCTTGGAACAATAAATTCCTTCTTCTGGAACAATCCATTTTAACGCCTAGAACAATAGAATTCTTCTTCTGAAACAATTCGTTTCACTGCTGGAACAATTGGCTCTTTGACTGGAACAATCTGTTTCTTCGAGGTTTAACACTATGTAGTAAGCGTCAAAAGACACCGCCAACCCTCTGCATGCACACACAGAAAAATTCGTGAAGAAAAGTGGGCTGTTGCGCCTGGCTTCCCCGTAGCAAGCTTTGGGCCGCGCTACATGTAGGCTGGGGCAGCGCGACCTACCTGTAGGAGGCCTCAGGTTGGAAGGGGTGGACGAGGCCTGGCCTTCTATGTATATTTTGGAAAGTTTATTTCAGTAACATCGATTCAGTTACAGAAAGTTTTTACCAACGAAAAATACCATCGAAAGTTGCTTATCTACTCAGGATCTAACACTCTCTTAATTTATGGACAAAATGCCCTTGCCTTGCTATTCTGATTGATATTATTGCTTGTACGGTACCTATAACTATAAGCATCCAAAAACAACAACAGCTGGACTAAAAAAAAGAAAAGAAAAACATGACGTAAGCAAGCACAACTAGCATCATGGCGTGAGCTTAATAATCACACGTGGACATATTAATAGCACAAAAGCATGGCCACGGCTCAGCAGCGACGAGGTGGACACGGGGAGGTACGACGAGCTGTAGGAGAAGAGCAGGTTGTTCACGTCCATCAGCAGTTCAGCATGCCGATCACCACGCATGCCTTCACCAGACTCTGGGTGAACCACGCGAACGGACGGGGAGGATCCCGGGCGCAGCTCCTTGCCCTCCTTCTTGGATCTCCGACTGCACCTCCTTTCTCCCCTTCGCACCCCGCGCAGCTCCTTGCCCACGTTGTCCCCAGGTGCAGCTTCTTCCAGCCTTCCTAGCCTCGAAGACATGCCATATGGGCGGCAGGCGTTGACATTGAGAGCTGGACGACGGGGCAGCGGCAGGGCTTGGGCGGCGGATCTGAGGCGGCGGCGTTGCAGTGGCTGGTCGACGGCAGGATGTGGATGGCCTCAGGGGCTAGACGGCGCAGGTGTTGATGCGGGCGGCGGATTTGCGGGCACAGCTGCTGGATGCGGACGGAAGGCAGCGCTGCCACTGGACGGCTTCTTTTGGAGGCCCATACTCGGCGGGGTGCCCCCGCGCATCCCGGGGCAGCCAGCCCACGCGGCAGTGAACCGGGCCCAATTACACAGGGCTTTGGCGGACCGAATCGGCGCGGTAGCAGGCCCAGTTGATTTCTTACCATGGAACAATCCATTTCACCCCTTGGAACAATAAATTCCTTCTTCTGGAACAATCCATTTTAACGCCTAGAACAATAGAATTCTTCTTCTGAAACAATTCGTTTCACTGCTGGAACAATTGGCTCTTTGACTGGAACAATCTGTTTCTTCGAGGTTTAACACTATGTAGTAAGCGTCAAAAGACACCGCCAACCCTCTGCATGCACACACAGAAAAATTCGTGAAGAAAAGTGGGCTGTTGCGCCTGGCTTCCCCGTAGCAAGCTTTGGGCCGCGCTACATGTAGGCTGGGGCAGCGCGACCTACCTGTAGGAGGCCTCAGGTTGGAAGGGGTGGACGAGGCCTGGCCTTCTATGTATATTTTGGAAAGTTTATTTCAGTAACATCGATTCAGTTACAGAAAGTTTTTACCAACGAAAAATACCATCGAAAGTTGCTTATCTACTCAGGATCTAACACTCTCTTAATTTATGGACAAAATGCCCTTGCCTTGCTATTCTGATTGATATTATTGCTTGTACGGTACCTATAACTATAAGCATCCAAAAACAACAACAGCTGGACTAAAAAAAAGAAAAGAAAAACATGACGTAAGCAAGCACAACTAGCATCATGGCGTGAGCTTAATAATCACACGTGGACATATTAATAGCACAAAAGCATGGCCACGGCTCAGCAGCGACGAGGTGGACACGGGGAGGTACGACGAGCTGTAGGAGAAGAGCAGGTTGTTCACGTCCATCAGCAGTTCAGCATGCCGATCACCACGCATGCCTTCACCAGACTCTGGGTGAACCACGCGAACGGACGCGGCTGCCCCGCCC
>LAPY01002929.1:51938-61984 GCA_000970635.1 Eragrostis tef
GTGGCGGACAGCAACGTCGCTTCGTCCGCCACTAATGATGACATCACCTCGTCCGCCACTCTTTTAGGTTATTGGTGGCGCATGTGTGTGATGTCACCTTTCTCGCCACTGCTTCACAACACATATAAAGCCGCCCGAACAGCATAAGGCTGACCTCGAAGGTCTCGTCCGTACGACAATAAAAAATAGAAATCATAGGGGAAGGTTTGATCTCGTTTCTTTTTGAGGATTTGTTCTAGAAGGTAAATCCTAGCATTCCTTTGGACTCTTTTTGTATTTAGATGTCAATTTTAAGGTCAATTTTGTGGATAAAGTTTGCCTAAGGTTTCTAACTTTTTAGGTTTCATTTGAGGTGATTCCATTGATTTTTTGGTGGGGATTTAGTAGATCCTATTTTTTTGTTCATCCCTTCATGTCATATGTTCTTTTTCTTTGGGTTTCCTATTCTTATTTTGTAGATCCAATTTTGATTGCAAATGCATGAGAGAGAAGGGGAAAATTGATTCACTATTTTTTTTTCTTTTTTTCTTTTTTTATTGCATTGTTTAATTTCATTTTTATTATTGTAGGTGGCGGATATATCTTGGATGTACGATGGAGGTGGTGGAGACCCGGTAACCTATTTTCAAGAAATCACCAAATTTCTTATAGCCACGAGGACTCACGCTTCACGTCAGCATACAAGGGCTATATATTGTCCTTGTAAGAGTTGCAAAAATATTATACTGTTTGAAGACCATGAAATTATTCGTGGGAAGTTGTTGGACAATGGTTTTGTGGACAACTACTCAATCTGGACAAAACATTGTGAAACATCAGATAATGAAGAACCGAGGAAGGGTTAAGTGGAGAGTGCTGAATGCAGTGAGCACCGAGAAAGGGCACAACCTAACAATGAGCGCTATACTGACGATCAGTACAACATCAGGATGATGACTTGGTACATGAAACTCGCGAATCTGAAGGCATTGATGTATAGGAATTGTTGCGCAACATGCAGCATGAGGATTTGCTCCATCACATAAAAAAGGCTTCAATAACGTAGGAACATTGCATAAAGCATCGAGGGACCTTCTTTTTGAGGAATTGAAAGGGTGTGACATGGAGTGCACGATCGATGTTGCACACGGTTCTTGGACTCCTCACACTGAAGGCAGCTAACGGGTGGTCAGACGTTAGCTTCAACAACTTGTTGCAGATGTTAGAAAATATGTTACCAAAGCCAAATTATTTGCCCACTAGCACGTACCATGCAAGAAAATTGTTGTCTCCATCGACATTAGGCAGTGAAAGCCGGCGACAGACTTGTAGCCAAACGCAACAAAAAGCCCCAAACAGCGTTGGCTCCACCTCGGTCGATACTCAGAGGTATCCAGTGGATGATTATCATCAAGCCTACACCTTGTTCTCTGATGGTGATAATGGAGAGAGTGACATCATGGACCATGGCTAAATAGGATTGACAGAATACTCATATCAACAAGTTGCAACTTCTTTTCGGAAGCTTATCTCGAAAGAACTCCAGAGTTAAGCGTGCTTGGCCTAAAGCAATTTCAGGATGGATGACCGACCGGGATGTCTTTCCTGGGTGTGCAGGAGTGAGGACAAAGGACGCAGAGAAGACTTGTGTTGGTCTGTGAGGGAAGCGTTGACGTCCTAGAGAGTTGCCTGGTGGGTGAGTAATCTCGTTCAAAAAGAAAAACTCTAAAAGGTGCTGTTTACTATTGTAACAGATGGTACGAGCATTACGTTCATAATCTAAAAGGGAAGCACAATCCAAAACGGTCATATAAAATGGGTTGGAGGTGGAATTACCCAGTAAAATCCATATAAATGCTTAACCTCTCATTTCTACTATATTGTTTTGTCATAATGCAAACATAACTCTAACAATGTCCTCTATTTGGTTTTTCAGTGTCAAAAAGAGCCTCTAGTACTAACCATTGTGGCTACTACGTTATGGATTGGCTATCTTTGTGCGTGCATAACAACAAGTTTACTCATTTGCCAAACGAGTATCCGACAAAACATGTAAGTACTAGTTGCATATATTTACAATCTTTTGCATATATTTATATTTTTTGTTTTCATTTACGCAAATTTGATGTGTGTTTTCGTCATGTGTGCAGGACACTACTAAAAAAGGGCTAATTGGATTCAGCAAAGTGGTATTGTATGGCTTCACATCAAGGATATGTCGCTTCATCATGCATTACCTTATCCATTCCGAAGGCGCTTATTTTGATTGAAAAGAAAAGTCCGCCAAGTTCTCAGAATTATGTTGTTGGACTGAGAAAGTAGCTGTAAGTCATCAGCAATGCTTGATTGAGAAAAATTGGAAAGATGCATGCAATTGAGGCTGCAAGTCATCAGCAGAGCTTGTTTCAAACCAAAAAAAGTGGGTTCAATAGTGAAAAATGTGTCTATTGAGTTTTGTCCTAAGTTAAATTTTTTAAACTTTGACCAACAATATATAAAAATATATATTGTTTCAAACTAAAAGAGTTACATATTATGATAGTTCATTTCATGATGAATCTAGTAACATCATTGTTGTGTTGACGATATTTATGATTTTTTCGTAATTGATGGTCAAAGTTTGAAAAGTTTGACTTAGGACAAAACTCAATGGACACTATATTTTTGGACGGAGGGAGTATTACTCTTTTTTTTTCTGTGGCACATGTTATCATTGGAACGGCGTCCAGGCGTGGCTGCGAGCAGACTATCAGTCGGACAACGTGAAGGCTTTGTTTCGATTTCCATTGATTATCAGTTGTGGTTTTGTAGCACTATTGTTGTGGTGATTTCGATTGCCATTAGTTGAAACTGTGTAAAGTTCTGTGTACGGATTCGAGCAGCTGTACTGATTTGGTTGCCATTTCGATTGTGAATTTGCGATGACTCAACTCTGTAAACTTGGATTCGTCATAAGTAAGCGTACGTGGAGTACAGGCATGAAATAGGGCTGGGCCTAACAACCGTGGTGTGGATGAATCGTCATGGATGGATGAGCATTCTGTGACAGAAGGAAAATGTCACCTGGTTAACCTATGACGTGAGATACATAATGAAATTTTTTTTTGTCATGGATTTTGATCTATAATGGTTTTTTAATGACCTGTGATAAATTCAGAACGTTATTTGATCACCAGATTTCTTATAGTGACAACTCATCTGCTGATTCTTCAACATTAGCGCAGACGAGCCACATGCAGGGTCTATCTTCAATTAGTAATCCTGTCATTACAAATATCATTAACTTTACCTCTTTCTTTCCTCTGTCTAAGGCCAGTCATTTTTCTTCTCTGCGACGTCAGCGATGTGTAGTAGGGACGTCTCGCAATCTTGCTTCTAGAGTATGCGTACGTGTCCTTCCCATATTTTAAATCTTCATTAGGAACAATTGGATTCTCTTACTCATATATTAAGGTATGAGCTGACACCATGCTCTAGTACACACTGGAAACATTAAACCCAAATCCACAACGTGTACGCTCATGATCCATAACACAAGATGGTATCTTTATTCATTTATAAACGCAACTGTTTTGCAGGTTAGTAATACAAGCTCTTACAAAGAGCGTAAACTTTCTTTACTCACCATATAAATTCGAATGAACCAACATTGGCACTTTTTTGGAACCTGATTACATGCATGTTTGTTATGAAAGCCCCATCATTATTTGGGATCATGAATGTACAGTATATCCTCGACATCTGATATATGACATGAAGCTGAAGAACCATACTTGACAGTTGACACTGGATCACTTAACTCATACGGACTTCAGGTACAACGAAGTTATAGTGTCCTTGAGGTTGGAGGAGCAGGTGTACGCATCTTCGCGCTTGTAGATGAAATCTATTGTTCTAGCACAGTTAACCAACTTTTCCAAAAGCACAATGGAATAATCCTGATCAAGGCAGCCCTGGACGATTTCCATCCATGCTTTCTCAACATGTACTCTAAGCTTTTCAATGGCTTCCTCTGCTGTGACCCCATACTGTTTCGTGCAAGTTTGCACAGTGGATACCATATGCTCCGAAGCTTGTTCCCGCTTCAAAAAACAAGAATCGTACAGGAATAGTCATCAGGAAAGTTCTTATAATGTTGTGCTTTGATGATATGTTAAGTGTTAGTATAATATACCTCATGTGACATGATATCGTTGCTGATGCGTGCAACAATACCAACAGCTCTGACAATTTTTGGAAAGTTGAACGCCCACTCAACTGCCTCCATAGGAGTTACATCTCCAAGTGAAACCAAGGCAAGGTTGCCGGTTTGCATGGCCACAATGCTTGGCATTGAAATTTGCAAATGCTTCTCAACACTGGCAGGTACATAGTTCTCATCACGCCATTCAACCTCAGCATGGTACGATTTGGCGACATGAAATACCTGAATAGATGGATCGGAATTCCCAAATTTAAAATTTACATAAAGCAAATTTACTTGTTTTCTCATGAAAATGATCTTGGGGGCAACTTACCAGTTTTCTCACTGCCTCGGCATTCTCATTTTTCTGAATTTTCAACTTTTCCGTGATCTCATTTACATTGCTAATCAAATTATTATAGAATGCCCTAAGGTTTTCTGGGAGTTTTTCCGGGGCCTTTTCATCCCACCTATCACCAATTGGATGCAAAATTAATCTTTATATAATATGCAAATTATGCTTAACCTGTGATTAAATTCTGTCAGTGAGCTACGCCAACCTTTCCATAGCTGCAGTAAACATCATGATCTCCTCTGTGGTGGTGTAGTTATCATAGATGTCATCCAACAAAGCATAGAATAGGACCACCTTTGTAAGCAATATACGTGCATATGAGTAAAAGGGCTCATAAACAAGTCCCATCGTCCAAAAATTACATCTCCACCATTCTATCCCGTGCAAATCTCATATCTGTCCGTGACTTGAAATCCTCCCACCATCTGTGAATTGACAAAATATGATTAGCACACAGAACGTATACCACTACATATGTAAATCATTAGAAATATGTATCAATGTATCTTCTTACATCGTAAGTTCTTTAAGCTCCGTGCAGTAGACAGCTTGAACGATGTTGAAATCCAGCTTCGCAAACTCTAGTATGGTGTCATCTCGTTCCACCTTCTTCTCATACACCGAGATGAAGCGCCTAGCTTCCACTCTTTCCACCCTCCTAAATCGAGGTGTCTCCAATGTAAACCTCGCCTCTTCGACTTCCGATGTCTCCAAATTTGTTCTCGCCACAGATTCGAGGCGGCTCTTGTTGAAAGTGATGATGTTGTCAAAGATGTCCTCCCCAGGAGTCCTCAGATGTGCTGCGTCGTATAACATCATTACGATGTTTACATTGTTACTTGAAATGTTTCCTTCTTCATCTCTGAACTTTAGAAACACATCTGCACATGTAATTTAACATTCATATACATGCTAGCTATAAGGCAACTAAGAATTGTACCACAATATATACTTTAGCCGAATCATATATATTTTTGCACAAACAAATGTAAACCTTGTAATGAAATGGCAAATTTCTTACCAGAAGACACCGTGTACCCATGCTTCCTGAGCAGGTAGAACCGCAATGAAGTGACATAGAGGTCACCAGAACCTCCATGATTGTCATCATACACGGCACGCAGCACCTCATCAATCTCCTTCCTGTAGTGGTAACCTACTCCGAGCCGTTGCAGCGCGTCGACGAGGTCCAACTTCCGCGCCACGTCGTCGGTGGCGGCGGTATCTAGCAGGATCTGCCTCACCTCTTCCTTCATGGCCTGCGCCTTCTCATTCATGGAAAGCAGCTCTTGCTGCGTGAACGGCTCGTGAGTGAGGAAAAAGTTGCCCCACAGGCTCGGCGCGTACTGCCGCTGGCTGTGCCCATCCGGCTCCACCACGGGCATCTGCGAAACTGGAGTGACAGGGCTGGTCACGGTGATGGGGCTCGCCATGGGAAAGGCTGGTGTAGATTAACCACACAAATTGATCGAATGTTAGCACTGGATGAGCGAACAGTGCTCAAGTCCTAGGGCTATGTGGATGGCTTGAGGAATGTGGTTGGATACCGTGGATTTATATAGAAGCGAGCCCAAAAAGGAGCCAATACCGTGCATCAGCTCTGTATGTACTCGTTCCTTTTGAATTTTGTGGAAGAAAGTACGCCTCTTCTTTGAAGAAAGCTGCCCGCGGGCGACTTCGCATGTCTCCTCCTGGACTACACGTGTCAAAAACTTCAAATGAAATTAAGAATGCATGGCTGTGGGGCTAGCAGCGGGAGGCTTCAATTGTGCTCAGGTTCCAGGACTATGCAAGCATACGTAGCTGTGGCACTAACCTGTGGTCGCGTTGCTTTGTTTTCAGTTTCACTATTGCTTTCGTACAAATATAGCATAGCCGATATATAATTGGTTCCTCGATAATTCTTACGTATGAGATATCATTTTCAGATTGTATCAAATACTTTTCAACTTTAACTTTAGTATTCATTATTTGGCCATCTGTCTTCTTTGTTGTAAATACATGTCCAAAAACGTATAACATGTCTGAGGTACTTTTGCTAATAAAACTAGTGATACTATTATATTTTATACTTGCCTAAATAGTTGAAAAATAACATTAATCAAAATGTGAAAAATAAAAGTCAAAATTATCAAGTATTGTGAACCGGAGGCTAGTGTAACATAGACCACGAAAGATATATATGTGAGTTTGATGGTTTGCAAATTTTCCTTATATTAGTGGAAAAATTAAATTACACTGTACGCATTCTTGTCATTTAACCTCGTTCTTAAACCAGGTCAGTTTTTCTACCTAACTTCGATGGTTCAATTTTTAATCCCTTTTAACTTTTTTGATGGTATAGGATTAGTGTTTCACCACATGTCATTCGATTTTGAGGTCACATGTCTCATCTTGGAATCAGATGTCAAGCTAGACTAAGAAAGCGCACGTGTCCGCGCGCTGCTCTACCAGTGGCCAAGTTCGGTTTTTTTTAGTTTCACGACTGCTTTAGTGCAAATATTGCAACAGCCAGTAGTTAGTTCATTGATGAACGAACATATTATGTATGATGTTTTTCTCCGACACACACATATGTTATGATGGACATAGACCAGGAGCAAAAAGCACCTCCTACGAAGAATTTCAACCACGTGAAAGGGAGATCCTCGGACGACCGTCAACATCGACAAGCTCAAGCATGAGAATTCAATGATCAACATGGGCAGCTAATAACGCAATAATTCTTCAGCTGGTCAATTCGGCAATAGTTTAGGAAACAATCTGTTAAGCTTTGCCCCCGTTTGTGACCGGTTGGAGGAACACGACTCCTGCTTCTCTAACGCAGTTGGGTGATGGTTAATTTGGGAGCACGGCCTGCCGGAAAACGTGAACTACTTAGCACTAAATATGTTTTTTTAGAACCAGATGTAGCTTCGCAAATCATCTCTTACTTTATTTGCTTAATGATGATATTCATTTTTATGTATATATATATATTCATATGTCATCATATATATACTGTGGGGCTAGCAGCGGGAGGCTTCAATTGTGCTCAGGTTCCAGGACTATGCAAGCATACGTAGCTGTGGCACTAACCTGTGGTCGCGTTGCTTTGTTTTCAGTTTCACTATTGCTTTCGTACAAATATAGCATAGCCGATATATAATTGGTTCCTCGATAATTCTTACGTATGAGATATCATTTTCAGATTGTATCAAATACTTTTCAACTTTAACTTTAGTATTCATTATTTGGCCATCTGTCTTCTTTGTTGTAAATACATGTCCAAAAACGTATAACATGTCTGAGGTACTTTTGCTAATAAAACTAGTGATACTATTATATTTTATACTTGCCTAAATAGTTGAAAAATAACATTAATCAAAATGTGAAAAATAAAAGTCAAAATTATCAAGTATTGTGAACCGGAGGCTAGTGTAACATAGACCACGAAAGATATATATGTGAGTTTGATGGTTTGCAAATTTTCCTTATATTAGTGGAAAAATTAAATTACACTGTACGCATTCTTGTCATTTAACCTCGTTCTTAAACCAGGTCAGTTTTTCTACCTAACTTCGATGGTTCAATTTTTAATCCCTTTTAACTTTTTTGATGGTATAGGATTAGTGTTTCACCACATGTCATTCGATTTTGAGGTCACATGTCTCATCTTGGAATCAGATGTCAAGCTAGACTAAGAAAGCGCACGTGTCCGCGCGCTGCTCTACCAGTGGCCAAGTTCGGTTTTTTTTAGTTTCACGACTGCTTTAGTGCAAATATTGCAACAGCCAGTAGTTAGTTCATTGATGAACGAACATATTATGTATGATGTTTTTCTCCGACACACACATATGTTATGATGGACATAGACCAGGAGCAAAAAGCACCTCCTACGAAGAATTTCAACCACGTGAAAGGGAGATCCTCGGACGACCGTCAACATCGACAAGCTCAAGCATGAGAATTCAATGATCAACATGGGCAGCTAATAACGCAATAATTCTTCAGCTGGTCAATTCGGCAATAGTTTAGGAAACAATCTGTTAAGCTTTGCCCCCGTTTGTGACCGGTTGGAGGAACACGACTCCTGCTTCTCTAACGCAGTTGGGTGATGGTTAATTTGGGAGCACGGCCTGCCGGAAAACGTGAACTACTTAGCACTAAATATGTTTTTTTAGAACCAGATGTAGCTTCGCAAATCATCTCTTACTTTATTTGCTTAATGATGATATTCATTTTTATGTATATATATATATTCATATGTCATCATATATATAAAAAGATGAATTTCTCTGCGACGTCAGCGATGTGTAGTAGGGACGTCTCGCAATCTTGCTTCTAGAGTATGCGTACGTGTCCTTCCCATATTTTAAATCTTCATTAGGAACAATTGGATTCTCTTACTCATATATTAAGGTATGAGCTGACACCATGCTCTAGTACACACTGGAAACATTAAACCCAAATCCACAACGTGTACGCTCATGATCCATAACACAAGATGGTATCTTTATTCATTTATAAACGCAACTGTTTTGCAGGTTAGTAATACAAGCTCTTACAAAGAGCGTAAACTTTCTTTACTCACCATATAAATTCGAATGAACCAACATTGGCACTTTTTTGGAACCTGATTACATGCATGTTTGTTATGAAAGCCCCATCATTATTTGGGATCATGAATGTACAGTATATCCTCGACATCTGATATATGACATGAAGCTGAAGAACCATACTTGACAGTTGACACTGGATCACTTAACTCATACGGACTTCAGGTACAACGAAGTTATAGTGTCCTTGAGGTTGGAGGAGCAGGTGTACGCATCTTCGCGCTTGTAGATGAAATCTATTGTTCTAGCACAGTTAACCAACTTTTCCAAAAGCACAATGGAATAATCCTGATCAAGGCAGCCCTGGACGATTTCCATCCATGCTTTCTCAACATGTACTCTAAGCTTTTCAATGGCTTCCTCTGCTGTGACCCCATACTGTTTCGTGCAAGTTTGCACAGTGGATACCATATGCTCCGAAGCTTGTTCCCGCTTCAAAAAACAAGAATCGTACAGGAATAGTCATCAGGAAAGTTCTTATAATGTTGTGCTTTGATGATATGTTAAGTGTTAGTATAATATACCTCATGTGACATGATATCGTTGCTGATGCGTGCAACAATACCAACAGCTCTGACAATTTTTGGAAAGTTGAACGCCCACTCAACTGCCTCCATAGGAGTTACATCTCCAAGTGAAACCAAGGCAAGGTTGCCGGTTTGCATGGCCACAATGCTTGGCATTGAAATTTGCAAATGCTTCTCAACACTGGCAGGTACATAGTTCTCATCACGCCATTCAACCTCAGCATGGTACGATTTGGCGACATGAAATACCTGAATAGATGGATCGGAATTCCCAAATTTAAAATTTACATAAAGCAAATTTACTTGTTTTCTCATGAAAATGATCTTGGGGGCAACTTACCAGTTTTCTCACTGCCTCGGCATTCTCATTTTTCTGAATTTTCAACTTTTCCGTGATCTCATTT
>LAPY01002930.1:0-11729 GCA_000970635.1 Eragrostis tef
TTTCTCTAAACCGAATTGACCGAACCGAATTAACCGGATTAACCGAACGCCCACTCCTACTCAAAGTAACATGAAGCTCCTGCGTACAGATCCTCCTGTGGGGCCATCTGTCACTACCAGGTCGGATCGATCCAATAGCTAGATTCTCCTGCGCCATAGTGGACGCAGGGTCAAGGGATGTTGTTCCTGAAGACTCATATTCCCAATACCTAGGTCATGCTTCCAACTCTCTCATCATTTCCATAGGTCTTTCTTTCTACCGAGTTGAAGGGTTATGTTTTTTCTTTGAGCGACTAGATAGCTTCACTAGCTAAGATTGGAGGGGACATTGTATATGATGTCACGAAAAGAGGAAGGCTACAACTTGACTATGTACTTGCTAGTACATATATAGAGGTGGTTGGTGATCTCAGTACGCCACATGTTCTCCACTGATTAGCCACATATATGCATGCGTAATCTACAAATCTTGCTTTACTATCAAGTACGTACATCATTCAATCACAACACGTGTGCTCAAATCGTAAGATATTCATTTAGAGAAATATTTTTTAGCTGAAAATTCACTAAATATATGAACTTTTGAATTTTCAAAATATTTAAAATAGATTTAGTGTGAACAGATTTCACCATAGAAAATATAGCTCAAATTTAAAACATTTGAGTTTTGAAGTCATGACCGATCGATGTTTGTTAATTGGCTGTATTGATGCAGTTTGTTTGGTTGGGATCCACAAATTATTTTTTCTAGTTCTTGATTGTTATCCGTTAGCAGATACGTACAGTGCTTCGAGAGGCATCACCAGCTGACCTGCAGGTGACATTGAGACAAATATATTCCCTCCCTCCTAATCGTCCTATCCACCCACCGAAAACATCTTGAGGGTGCGAGCTGACAAAAAGCGGGCAGGTGCTATAATACATTATTTTCAAGCTACAGGATCCAAGAAAATCTTGATGAGTTATGTATGATGAAAAATCAAGTACTAGAATATTTTGATGTAATTTCCAAACACGTGATAGGTTTCATGTCATAGTCGTAGTACAAACTTCTTTTGCTCACTACAAAAAAAAAATTACATGGTCATTGTTGAAGCTACATGGCTGTGGGCTATTGTCAGACCCCATTTATGGAATCTGATGTGCATCCTGTATCAGTCCCTTAGTCAGTAGCTGATACGCACATGAACACAAATATGATATTCAAAAGCATACTTTGAATTAGTAAATAAGTAGTATACCTGATAAATGACACCTTTAGTGGCGGTACAACAAGGATTCATAATCATCCAAGTCCATCCGTTCGACTAATCGTAGAGCAGACAGCAGAAAACCATGGCCCATAGCCCCAAGCAGACTTGGAAAACAGAACAGAAAACCCAAACGTCGTCTTCACTTACGAGTCTTCTCCTACTAGACCAATAATTGCAAACACGTGAGTACATAAGATACTCCGCAAGCCCTACACTACTCAAGGGTAGATACATGCATTTATGGTCTTAGCAAAGAGTAGGCTATATGGTTCATTTGCAGATAGCAAGTTTTATGTAGGGTTTCAGCAATCCAAGGATCATAGATAAAACAGAAGATTTATTGTCATATTTTAATTGGTTGGCCCTGGGGAGGACGAACGTTGTTGACGGTGTAATTTGACTGATCTAACACCTCCAACACCGTCAATAAAAGCCATCATTCAAGGGTAAAAAAACATTTTTTATATTAATGGCTTTCCATGAGTTTTAGTGAGATAATTGTATGCAGAAAGGAAATACGACGAAAATCATAAACAAATGGGAGAAAGGATATCCGGCCAGCCTAATCATAGGCCGGCCGGCCTACTCAGGCTACCACTGCTGCAAATCATCTCCCAAAAAGGCCTCCAAGACTCCCCCACGTCCAGAACAAGGCCTAGCCCGTCAGGGGATCCACCGAGATACCAGAACATGGACTGATGGGCCTAATCGTGAAGGCCACGCGACTTTTGCTGACCCCACGAAGCAACCGACCATCAAACCGCCATCAGGAAGCAATCTGGGACGTCCAGGACAAAGGCGGCAAATAGGTATACAAAGAAAAAGATCAATTGCAGTCGTGATTCCACCTTTAACTGGGGTACAGTTTTAGGCACCAAGACAAGCACATGTTAATCAGAAAATCAATCGAAAGGAATTCATGCATTTGCACTGCAGATAACTGAATGCCATGATGATTGAAATGCTTCAAATTGACACGCCTTTAGATGCCTCCATTGCAGAAACGTGTAATCAAATACTTTTTTTTTGCCACATATACGGTTGTCATATACCAAGGTGATTCTTATAAAACGGGAAAACGGAGAGGACGACCCAGGACTCTATTGTCAGACCCCATTTATGGAATCTGATGTGCATCCTGTATCAGTCCCTTAGTCAGTAGCTGATACGCACATGAACACAAATATGATATTCAAAAGCATACTTTGAATTAGTAAATAAGTAGTATACCTGATAAATGACACCTTTAGTGGCGGTACAACAAGGATTCATAATCATCCAAGTCCATCCGTTCGACTAATCGTAGAGCAGACAGCAGAAAACCATGGCCCATAGCCCCAAGCAGACTTGGAAAACAGAACAGAAAACCCAAACGTCGTCTTCACTTACGAGTCTTCTCCTACTAGACCAATAATTGCAAACACGTGAGTACATAAGATACTCCGCAAGCCCTACACTACTCAAGGGTAGATACATGCATTTATGGTCTTAGCAAAGAGTAGGCTATATGGTTCATTTGCAGATAGCAAGTTTTATGTAGGGTTTCAGCAATCCAAGGATCATAGATAAAACAGAAGATTTATTGTCATATTTTAATTGGTTGGCCCTGGGGAGGACGAACGTTGTTGACGGTGTAATTTGACTGATCTAACACCTCCAACACCGTCAATAAAAGCCATCATTCAAGGGTAAAAAAACATTTTTTATATTAATGGCTTTCCATGAGTTTTAGTGAGATAATTGTATGCAGAAAGGAAATACGACGAAAATCATAAACAAATGGGAGAAAGGATATCCGGCCAGCCTAATCATAGGCCGGCCGGCCTACTCAGGCTACCACTGCTGCAAATCATCTCCCAAAAAGGCCTCCAAGACTCCCCCACGTCCAGAACAAGGCCTAGCCCGTCAGGGGATCCACCGAGATACCAGAACATGGACTGATGGGCCTAATCGTGAAGGCCACGCGACTTTTGCTGACCCCACGAAGCAACCGACCATCAAACCGCCATCAGGAAGCAATCTGGGACGTCCAGGACAAAGGCGGTGGCCTGCCTTGGCGCGCTCGCCACTCCTCCTTCAGCTATAAAGTACTCCCTATCCTAAGGACCCTATAAATACCCCTCACTCGCTCTAGAACAACTCGCACCTTGATACATACTTCATTTAGGGGGTGTTTGGCATGGCTCTAGCTCTAGAAAATTTTGTGGAGTTCTTGGAGCTGCTCATAGGTAGCTCCAGAAATCCGTGGAGCTGGAGCTGTAAATAAATTAAGGATTTTTTGTTGAGTCATTTTCTTTTTGGTTGAGATTAAATCTAATAAAGTAAGATATTTTATTCTATTTTACAAACCCCAGCTCCTGTATGGATCTCAGAGCTGGAGCCATGCCAAACAGGCCCTTAGTTTCTTTTAGTAGCGAAGCGCTGCTAGAATAGTGAGTGAGTGAGAGGGAAGGAGAGTCGGAGTTCTCGAAGATGTCGGGGCTCTGCTTCTGCTTCGCCTCGGGTATGCTTCCTGCCTGGGAGTAGTCTACCAATTCTTCCAGGCCAGGCAACATGTAAGGGTATTATTGGTCGGATAATAAATTATGTGTTTCAGGCATATAATAAGTACTTATTTATTTAGATGCTTGCTATATTGACTAGCTTATATCGGTTCGCTAGTTGCGACGATAGATGTAAACGTGGTGTTTAGATCTGGAGTTATCCCTGATCTGCTCGTAACCCCACGAAGGACGGTAGCCCCACGTGTGACAGGCGTGTTCAGGCCTTTGCAATCCGCCACGTGTATTATTGGTCGGATAATAAATTATGTGTTTCAGGCATATAATAAGTACTTATTTATTTAGATGCTTGCTATATTGACTAGCTTATATCGGTTCGCTAGTTGCGACGATAGATGTAAACGTGGTGTTTAGATCTGGAGTTATCCCTGATCTGCTCGTAACCCCACGAAGGACGGTAGCCCCACGTGTGACAGGCGTGTTCAGGCCTTTGCAATCCGGCACGTCCGGGTTATCGAGATGGTAGGGTATTAATTATAGCAGGTATAGTCCTTAGACGTTGAACCTAATTCTCGGGTTGGCCCTAAGGAAGTACGTGTGCCCCGAAACAAATGATAGAGTAAGGCCTTTACTGAGTTATCCAGCTACATAATTCTTTAGCATTAGATTGCCTGGCCAGAAGACCTTTTTATTTATTGCTGCAATCACTATAACCATCACGTGCCCCCTTTAATTGGATAAATCGCTAGGATTAGAGTTCCTTTTACACTGTTCGTTCCCTGTAAAAGCTACATCGGTATCTGTACGCTTGTGGATTTATTTCTGTTAGGCCTTTGGACTGTCAACAAACATTCCCGCCAGTTCCCAAGTTTTAGTTGGGCCTTCTGACCTCAATAGTCATACCGACCCGGCTCACCAACCATCACTTCTAAAACACGGGCACCTAGACACCCACTCACACGCCATGAAATATGAGATGGTGGCTAATCAATGTCATCTCATAACATAGATGTGTCATATGCCGTGACAACGTTCAATGGATTGAATTTTACACTATGCAGAGGTTGTACACTTTTTCCACATGCTATCCACTCTTGTACGGAGAGTAACATAACACCTCATTCATCTTCTCCGAGTAGTCCCACAAGCCCACCATGAGGATTAGGAGCTTCCAAAAATCGAAGAGGTGTGCGACACCATTGGCCAAGAGTACGGGTATTCCTTGGAAGTGCTACTAACAGCCGTTTGCCACTACCAGCCACCAGGTGGAACTTGCTTGCAGGAGTACCAAGAAGGTAGGAAGAGGTCCTGCCCATCAAGGATCTGTGGTTGTACGAAAATCATTATGTTTACAGTCATAGGAACTGATTCTTATATGACCGAGCAAGCACGATATCCCACACTAGGGGTCTATCACACCATCAACCATTCACTAGTGACCTTGCTCACGATCCAAGCCATCCCATAATCATCATCACCAACATCATCATCACCCAACACAGTTGTGCTAGTCCCAATCCTAATTATCACACGCACCACCAAACTCATTTAACACAGTTGTAAATCATATAGGTGAGTAAGGTGCGGCAATGTAGAAACATTTCGGATTCCTAAGCAGTTCTAGTAGCAAGGTAGTTATGTGCCACCAAAGAAATGATGGAACCATCCTAAGGTTATCAAGGTGATGGGTAATCAAGGGTAACAAGGATCTAGATATTTATGCCTAAGTACGAGACGACCAATAACAAGGGTAAACAAGGATATCAATATTAGTGAGCAATTAGGTCAATAACGACACAAACCGTAAAATAACAAATAATGCATAGTACGAGACGGCCATATAGGTGCATTGCGAAAACAGTAGGTTCAACCATGATCAAGGAGAAGTAGCGCTTGCCTGATAACGTTATCCTAATCTTCAAGTTCTAAGTCTTTATACTCTTCTTGTCAAAGTCAATGTCTTCAAGTCCCTTCTCGAAGCTTGAGTCCTCGAAGCTTGGATCTTGTAGCTCCTTCTAAGTTCCTCGTTTAGCTACACGTATTAGCGTTAAAACAAATACTAACGCATAAACAAAATAAGCCAAGTAAAACCAAATAAGAATCAAATAGAATACATGGGAGAGATCAGAAGACATGGTTGGATCGTACGAGATGAACGGAACGAGAATCGTCGGATTCGAAGTTAGGATGGCGAAGATATGGCTTATATATGGTTAGGGAGGGTAAATATGGCGGAATTGTGCGATGGTGTTCATATAGATTTGTGGAGTACCAAAGGGTACTATGCATTTTCATGAACGCGTGAGCGGAAGAATCGCTCAAAACGGAGCTAAGAGGGAAAAGTTGTGATGGTTTAAAGGCCTAAGGGCTTATTTGTAAAGGTAAAAGATTCTAGGGACCTATCTGTAATTATAGAAAAAGTTAGGGGCTTTGATGTAAAAGGTAGAGGCCTAAAACATAATTACAGGAAAGTATGAGGGTGTTTCTGTAAAAAGGCAGGGCCTAAACAGGATTATTGCAAAGCTTAAGGGGGTTGTCTGAAAAAGTACAGGGTATGAGATTTTTTGGAATTTAGGATTTATTTTTGTATAGGAAAAAGACATGGACCGAGTCCACGGATCTGTGGACCGAGTCTGTGGGACTGGTCCATGGAATTCAACGGTGGACCGAGCTCTCTGGATCATTGGATCGGGAATGAGCGGTTCGGATTTAATGAAAATCAAAGGGGTATCCTTGATCTAATCGCGGCCGTTGATTTGGACATGGACAACTAAGGGAGACTGGGAGCAGCGGGCGGGGGGGGGTATAGGGGAACAGCTCTGCGGAGTAGCCTATCCGACGCTCCGGTGGGACAAAATGAAAACGGTTAGATCCAGAAGAGAGAGGAAAGTAGTGCAAGCTCACCGAGGTGACGTATCGGCAACGGGGAGCGACGGAGGTGCGTCGACGACGGCGGGGCGCGGAGCTCGGCGGTGGCGCTCGACGAGGAAGCAAGGGCTTCGTCGAGTTTGTGCTGGACAGGGTGGTGCGCGGTGTCGAGGCGAAGCGGCTCGGCAAGGTGTCGCATCTGGGCTCGTCGTAGACATGGCCGGCGACGAGCGGGCGCGGTGGCGCACGACGAAGCTTGCTGTTCGCGTGTCCGTGCGTCGACTCGTTGGATGAGCTTCTCAGGGAGGTGTAGGGTGGCATGGTGTTGCACTCAGGGCCAGAGAAGAGGAAGGAAAGGGACTCGACAGCGGCGAATTGCACGGCGGCCGGAGTTGGGGAAGAAAGGCTAGATTTAGAAATTGGAGGGGAGTGGAGGTGGATCCTTACCAACGTATGGTCGCGGGAGTGCTTTGGGTGATGGCGACGGCCTCGGTGGGTTTATATAGGCGCTCGGAGGCGCGGGGTGGTGAGAACGTCGAGGTGGCGGCGCGGACACGCGTCCGTGCAAGTTTGAAAGGGAGCGGGCTTTGCAAGCGCACGTGCTCGAGGTACGGCGTAGGGCCCGTGTTCGGAAACGTGACGTCGCGGCTAGGTGGTGTCTGTCGCGGGTGGTGGCGAGTCGACGGGAGGAGGAGGAAGGAGGGGGGTGCGGTTGGGCTGGGCTGGGCCAAACTGGCGGGAGAAGAGGAGGCAGGCCGGGCCGAGGAAAAATCGGCTTAGGAGCCTGGAGGAAAAAGAAATAGTTTAAATATTTTCACAAACTCACTACTCGATTGAAAATCGAAATTAAGTCCAAATCAGCTCAAATAAATTCAAATAAAATTTGTAAATTTAAAACTCAAAACTATCAACCATGTTGGCAAGTTCCATTTTTTTAATTCTTTTCAGAAATTCTCACTTTTCTATATTCTTGAGCTAATATAGTTTTGACTTTTATTTTCAAAAATGCTAAGTTTAAATAGAGGCAGAGAATTCAAAAACATGAGCACAAAATTTTATATTTTGAAAATTCCTTATTTCTATCTCTAGTTTGTATTAGTATAGTTATATTTATTTTGAAAATTCGATGGAAAGGTAAGAGATAGACAAAAAAAATAAATTTTTGAGTGATGTTTATTTCTTTTGAATTTTGGGGCGTGACAGCTATCCACTGCTATCTAAACAAATAAGTAACCACCAAATCGAAATACCTTCAACTGGCCAGCGGCCCAACCTAAGGCCCCAATTATTACACAATGTGTTGCTCTTGCAACAAATCCAGAAGTTGTGGAGCATATATATACTTTGGAATATTTGGAGCCAACACCAAACCAGAATGAAGCTGTTCAACTCCATGGTGTTGTGTATGTTGCAAGAATTAAGCAGTAATATTAATTATCACATTCTGGTAAAATCATATATATAAGCAGAATATTATTATACATTTCTCACTAAAAGAACAATTAGCTGGATATTTCCACTTTGTATGAACGCGAAGACCCTGAAACTATCCAGTCGAATAGCTCTCCCATATGACTGCCGGGAAAAACTGGATATATAAAGCACATTCAAAAGTCTCAATACATCACACTGCAAACCTTACTAGTAATGCTTTTTATAGTGGAATAAGCTAGAAGCTATGCGGTATTACACTTTGGCTAACAGAAAGTCAGCACCACTACTAATTTGTAGTTAAAGGTATTTAAGGTCCACTTTAAGACCTTGTTTGGATCCTTTAGTCATCTAATGTTTAAGAGGTATGTGTTGTATCTCTGACTAATGTCTTTGGCTCAAAGCCTTTTCTATATTAGGAGATTGATGTGACTTTGAGCTAAAAGTTTAGGAGGTAGTCTGGCTAAAAGTTTAAGCACTTTTAGGTGGCTATGTTTGGATCCAAACTGACTAAAATTAGCCAGCTAAAAGTTTAGAAAGTCTAAAAGTGACAAAAGAGTATGTCTACAACTTTTATCGTCCCCATGGTTAGAAAGACAAAAACAAAACTCGATAAATATTGTCAATTTGTGATATAAAAGGCTGATTGAACGAACCTTGTTTCTTGAAAGAGTATTTAAATGAATTATTAAGAAATTATATTGGTAGAAATTAAAGTAATTTACAAGCATTTTCCCTTCTTCCCTAGTGGACTCCTTCCGATTTCTCAAAAATTTACAAAATAGAGTTTATGTTAAGGCTGAATGGTTCGTACATTACAAAAAAAACGATTTATAGTGAGATTTCCCAAATCCATTGCCCTGGAGGGCATCTGGGCAGAGGAGACATGAAATTCCGCTACCCAATGGTGCTTGAGAGACATGCTAAATCCTGATTACGAGGCCGTCTTATTCGTACACTGCCGTCACCGCTGTCCTCATGGAAAACCTGCCGTCAACGTGCAGCCAACAAAGACATGGCCAACCAACCTGCTCCCCGCTCCCCGTTGCTCCTGTGTCCACCTGCTGTCGTCGCCCACTCATTCGCAGTGCCATGTGCACTCCGTGGCGTGCGTGCGCGGTCATCCCGCTGCCTTAGCGGTCCACTCACATGGCCATTGTGGCGCCTTCGTACTCATCGTTGCCGCGACTGTTGGAATCGATGATCGACAAGCAATCATAAGAATATATCAGACTCGATTTTAGTGGGCGATCAACGCCCGCCACGGGGTGCCGAATGCCCCGCCGGGGACGAACACCGTTCTTTTTTCTTTTCTTTTCTCTCGGCTAAAACCAAGTAAATGATTACTTGGTGCTTATAAGGACCTGGACTTCACGGCCGAGCAGCAACTTCGCTCCTGGCCGGGTCTCACGCACTCCTACGAACGATCCGCACGAGCCGGCCTCTCCACGAACGCGAGCTGCGCATGACTCGGCGTTCCTCCGAGCAGACCGCAGGCTATGCACCAGCTGCTCCTAACCTCACGAATGCACCTAACTAACATGGAGACTAATTGGATCATCTTGCTAATAATCGCGCTGCAACACACGCAGCTGCCGATCTAACACGCACGCACACATGCGCCAACAAACTGACTGAAAACACACTCCAAGTCATGATTATCTTAACACAGCGACGTCCGAAGTGTAGAATTGTGGCAAATCACCGCACAAGCCAATAGGCTGGGGTGGCTCATATTTATTGCCGGACAATGCCGTGTTAGGAAGTTACAACAATCCTCGATTTGAGGAGATTTACAATGATACGATTCCTGTCTATACATATCTCTAATACCCACCTGCAGTCGCAGCAGAGGAATTCCGAACGCAAAGGCTGGAACGAAATTCACTAAATAACTGTACAGGAAGTCCCTTTGTCATGATGTCCGCGAATTGGTGAGATGAGGGCACATGTAACACCCAAACCTGTCCAAGAGCCACCTTTTCACGAACAAAATGAATGTCGATCTCAATGTGCTTCGTACGACGGTGCTGAACAGGATGGGAGGACATGTAGATAGCACTAACATTGTCACAATAAACCACAGTCGCCGAAGCAATGGGGACATGAAGATCCTGTAGGAGTTGGCGAAGCAAGCAGCACTCAGCAACAACAGGTGCAACCGCCCGATACTCAGCCTCAGCACTAGAGCGGGAGACAGTCGTCTGGCGCTTAGAAGACCAGGAAACTAGGTTGTCGCCGAGGAACACACAATAGCCAGAGGTAGTGCGGCGAGAATCAGGGCAGCCGACCCAATCCGCATCAGAGTAAGCCGTGAGGGACGTAGTAGGAGAAGTGCCAATGTGAAGACCACTGTCAAGCGTCCCCTTGACATAGCGCAAAATGCGCTTGATCAAGGCCAAGTGAGGTTCCCTCGGATCATGCATAAATAAGCATACCTGCTGAACGGAGTAGGCCAAGTCTGGACGTGTCAGTGTCAAGTACTGGAGAGCACCGGCGAGGCTACGGTAACCAGAGGGGTCAGCCACAGGATCACCGTCCATGGCGGAGAGCTTGGCACTGGCATCGATCGGAGTGGCAGTGGGGTGACATTCGACCATGCCGGCGCGCTGAGGAAGGTCCACGGCATACTGACGCTGTGAGAGAAATAAGCCATCAGCAGAACGTCGAACTGAGATGCCGAGGAAGTAGTGGAGGGCGCCCAGGTCAGTGATGGCAAACTCGGAGTGGAGGCAATCAGTAATCCGGCAAAGGAGAGTAGCACTGGAAGCAGTCAACACAATATCATCCACGTAGAGAAGCAGATAAGCAATGCTAGTACCATCCTTGAGCACAAAGAGAGAGGTGTCCGAGGCTGAAGCAACAAAACCAAGCTGGCGGATGTAGGTGGCAAACCTTTGGTACCATGCTCGAGGTGCTTGTTTGAGGCCGTAGAGAGAGCATCGGAGGAGGCACACATGATCAGGTGCAGCAGGATCAACGAAACCGAATGGTTGCTGGCAGTACACTGTCTCATCGAGGTGACCATAGAGAAAAGCATTTTTCACATCAAGTTCATGGATAGGCCATGAGTGAGAAGCAGCGATGCTGAGGACGGTGCGGATGGTGGCTGGCTTGACAATAGGGCTGAAAGTCTCGTAGTAGTCCACATCGAATTGTTGCGAGTACCCACGAACAACCCAGCGAGCCTTGTGTCGTGCGAGAGTGCCGTCGGAGTGGTACTTTCTTTTGAAAATCCACTTGCCTGTCACAACATTAGCACCATGCGGGCGCGGAACAAGCTCCCATGTGTCATTGTCGAGAAGCGCCTTGTATTCATCAGCCATGGCCGCGCGCCAAATTGGATCGGCAAGCGCGCTCCTGTAGTTCGCCGGAATGGGGGATGCAGTAGAGTGCACCACGGACAGGTTCATGCGCTTCACGGGCTGCACAATACCATCGCGCGCCCGTGTGGTCATGTGGTGCGGGCCAGGCGCTGGGCGCGGCACAGGCGGACCAGCGGGAGGCGCGCGTGCAAGACGGCGCACGCGGGGAGCGCCGCGCTTGGCACGGGAAGGTGCGACTAGTGCTTCGGGAGCCGGAGCGGGTGTCCCGCCCGCAGATGGAGCTGGACGGTCTGACAGCGGGTGCTCGACCTCGGCAGGGGAGGGAGCAGCCGCTGTGGGGGGTGGCGACT
>LAPY01002930.1:28600-46007 GCA_000970635.1 Eragrostis tef
ATGCCTTTAGTTAAATGTCTCTAATTCTAAAGAGGCAATTAGAAAAATGTCTCTACAATCCTAGAGGCAATGCATGAGGAGGCATTTATGTGGCATTTTAATAAAGGCAATGGATTGGTTATACAAAAGTTTTGTTTTTTCTTATATTTTACATGCAACCAAAAGGTGCCTCTATGTTTATTGAGACACTATATTATGCCTTTAGTTAAATGTCTCTAATTCTAAAGAGGCAATTAGAAAAATGTCTCTACAATCCTAGAGGCAATGCATGAGGAGGCATTTATGTGGCATTTTAATAAAGGCAATGGATTGGTTATACAAAAGTTTTGTTTTTTCTTATATTTTACATGCAACCAAAAGGTGCCTCTATGTTTATTGAGACACTATATTATGCCTTTAGTTAAATGTCTCTAATTCTAAAGAGGCAATTAGAAAAATGTCTCTACAATCCTAGAGGCAATGCATGAGGAGGCATTTATGTGGCATTTTAATAAAGGCAATGTATCCTATGAGAACCAGGCTCGTGTGAGAATTATAAGAACTTTAATCTAGGCCACATGATCTTGATTCAAGGAGGCGCATGAATTCAGGTAGGAGGAGGGATTTGCAAAATCGCCGCCCACTTAATCATATTTTTGCAAATTACCCCTCCCACCTCTCCCAATGCGTCCCCCTTGGATCCAGATCATGTGGCTCAGTTTGGAGTTCGCATAGTTCTCACACAAATCTGGTTCTCATAGGATACGTTGCCTGGTTATATATATAAAGGGGATGTATCAGATAGAGGTATGCAGAATCTTTTGTACGAAGGACGATTTCAATTCTATAACCAACAGAGTTTATTAATTAATTAATTGCGTGTATTGCTGCACTTTAGATATTATGCGCAAATGATTTCTTCAAATTCTTGAGTGCTTCATCGTTATCGGTTGGTTCATACGTACATGTACTACCTGGGGCATAAGTAGCTGGAGAGATATATATATGTTTTCGACACACTACCAGAAAGTCGATTTTTTCAGTGTGCCAAAAACCGTCAGGAAAACTGAAGAAACCGTCAGGAATAATTTTTCCTGGCAGTAAGCACTCAGGAAAAACATGCTTAGGAAAATTTAAAAACACATCCGCCCATTAATCCAGTAAAGTACATCTAAGGTCCCTAAACTATTCTGAGATTCTCATCTAGATCTATGAACTCTTAAAATGATGATTTGAGTTCCTAAACTATTTCAGAGTTATCATCTAGGTCCATAAGTTATCATTTAAGTTTCTATTCTGGTTTAGCGCCTAAGTGTTGACACCAGAATTTTATCAAGTCACATGCAAAGGACCGGTTGGCGCATTGCTATCCATACTTGGCATGCAGAGATAGCTGCCTGGATGTTTCCGTATGAGCCAAGGAATACATATGCTTTGTTGCTGGAATACGTACAAGTTTAGATGGAAAGCTACACGTGAAGCTTAAAAGGAGTCTTTGATGCGTACATGAAGGAAGCGTCGGTGCATAGCAAATCACATAATAATTATCTAGGGTGATCATCGTGGCCGGAATATTTTATTTTGGAGGACTCCATACAAAGCATGAGATTTGCGTAAGGAAAGGATTATTTTATTCAAGACAAGAAAAACAATAAGATGCGCGTGTACACATGCATGGAAAGATCATATGCGTGCACATGGCCGAATAGAATATACTTTATTTAGTTTAGGAAGTTGATTAGATTAAGTAATGTAAGCTAGCTCCTTCCAGATTTGTTCTTGTACGCAAAGCCATGCCGTCTCTATAAATATAAAGGGATGCCGCACATTGTAAACATCTCTCGATCAATATACAACTTCGGCGCATCGCCACCTTTCTTCGACGGCATCCTCGTCGCCACCCGTCGCCCCTCGAGGCTCCGGTCAAGACCTGGATTTCGTCAAACAAGTGCGCCAATTTTCGTCATGTAGACTTGTCCGTGATTCGAGTTGGCGTAACTGCTAGTTATCCGATAACTTAGATTAATCTAGCGATCGACATCGGCGTCTTCTACTTGGAATTGTTACACCTAGTCTGATTCTTTGCTATAGTTCAGTTGACTTGTCCTGGGTGTAGCCTAGTAGTCGATTGTCGATGTCGGTCGCTGTTTAATCTGATTATTCGATTCACTGTTGAGCGAATTAGAAATAATCAAGTTAATCGGTTGCCGATTGTGTACTACCATTGACCTGGTCTGGTTGTACGTTTTCCTTGAGTTGACTTGTCCTTAGGAAAGCAATTAGCAAACGTGTCGACTTGATTAGATCTATTAGCTTAGCAGTTCTACCAGGGTGTTTAGCTGGTAGTTTATCTTATTTTTCAAGTGTTGTATCGGCCCAGCATTTTATTTCTATTAACTGTGGCCGATGTGATATCACCGTGTATTTTTCGTTGTATCGGCTCGGCATTCTATTTCTATTAACCGGCCGATGCGACGTTGCTTTATGTCTTGTCAGTTACGGGATCAAACTGACTGGTACGCCTCGAACCTCCAGATGGCATGATTCTGCACTGGAGTTGAGCAGATCTCCCAGGCCACGTGTGTGCGGCGCACGAAGGAATCGGCTCCAGCGGCAGACGGTGATTTTTGCGTCAACACTAAGTAGCTATCTAAAATATGGCTTGCGCTTCCATAATGATGACACAACGTGCGAGCTTGATAATTTCACAGGTTTGATGGGGATTTCGATCTTATGTTTAGATACTATACCCGTATCGACCATTATATGTCGCCCTAGTGGCTGAGCAGTACAAAAGAAGCAACACATCTTGTTTGTCAGGCACTTGGCGATGCAATTGGATGAAGCTCGTGGTTTGGTGGCGGTGACCGATAGAAGCTTGTTGGTGGCAACGGTGGACTGATGGCTCTTCGCTTTGAAAGTTTAAGGACCCAGATGAGAATATCAAAATAGTTGAACGACCAAAATCTTCATTTTAAAAATTTATGGACCTACATGATAACTATATAATAGTTTAGGGACCCAAACCTTCATTTTAAAAGTTCATAGATCTAGATGAGAATCTCCGAATAGTTTAAGGACCTGCGATGCACTTTACTTTATCATTCAAATATCATTCAAGTATCACATTCACATCCACGTACAAATCTTACGGCAGATACAGAAAGGGAATAGCCCTCAGCGAATTAGATCATCTGATCCTCACACAAGTGAACTGCATCTTTGTACAAGTAATAGTCACACATCATCTCATCCAGAAAACACAAGTGAACTACTGTTTACATACCCCATAAACACAGTGATATGGATCCTTTGCTCATGTACTCTGCTAGCTTCTGCAAGTGGCAAAAAAAAATATAGAATTAGCTAACGGTTTCCATGAACAACAGCCTCATATATTCGCGTTTCTGGTAGTGGAAGTTCAATAGTGCAAACCATTTTCAGTTACAGATATGAACAGGAGCACAAGTTCAATAGGGCGAACCATTTGCAGATGAAAATTTTTATAGTTACAGATAAGAAAGCACTCGATTTCCATTCAGATGAAACAAAATAAAACGGAAGGCACGAATCAAATTCGTTGACAGATAAAACCAGTAGCAATTATCAGCACATAGTTCTTACCAAAAAGCTGTTAAAGCAATCTCGAAGCGACGATTAGTGAGGTGCAGAGCAAGTACATGCGCCACTTTTCTTAGCACTTACAACAACTATCTGAAATAGCTTCTCCTGCCGTCATGCTTCTAACGAACCTGATTTAGATAATTCTGATCCTTCGGCACAGACCATTACACAAATTAAGATATTCCCTCGATCATTTTAAAAATTGAAAGAGAAATGGCCCCTAGCAGTTACCACCATAATGCCTATTTTGATATATGCATGGATCCTCTACATCCTCAGTGCATTATATACAATGATTCATTATAAGTTAAAAGTGTGACTGAAATTGATTCATTATAAGTTAAAATTGTGACTGAAATTGCCATGAATTGACTTAATATTTTCTGAATCTGGGCAGCAGCAACAGATTTAGGAACCATTTTACATCATTTTCAACATGCCAGGCCAAAATATGGCTCATGACCGCGAACCACAGCTACAAAATAACTCTCTTACGCTTTTGTCCTCACTTCACTTAAAAAAATTAATCCGAAGTTACCATACTTTGAGTCACTAGCTATTTAAGTTGGTTCTTCTCACTTTAAACTATCCATATGGCCACATGCTGGCCACCACCATGAGAGTTGGGCCTAGCCCACCAGGCACTCGGGCCTTACAGCACCATCCACACCTCGCGATCGCGCTGGACCTCTGCCCCAAGCACTGATCTCCATGCGTGCGCCACCTAGGCCTTCAGGACAGGAGTACACCGCCCCGACGCTACGCATCCAATGCTCTGCGCCCACTGATCATGACCGCAGCCCTGCGCTCCTGGCGGCATGAAGCCTTCTGCAGATGTCGCCCAAGCCTGGGTTCTATTGTACCTGGTCACCGCCAAGCTAGGGTAAGGTTGTGGCCTGGGTTCTTCTACTGCTGTGTTGTCTGAGGCAAGCACATAGTTCCCGATGTCTCTTATTCCCAATACCAATTATCATGACTTCCACACACACACGCGCGCGCGCGAATGGAGGCGCATGCTTGTTCTGTGTGTTGGTCTCGATCTATAGTCTTTCACGCTTATACTAGCGAGCAAAAGTAAGGTCGCCAGGTTACATATCTATAGCCGGATGTAACAGAAGATTATATGCGTGCAATGAATCGGTTGTGAAGGACGACTTCAATGTTCTAGCAGTGGGAGCGTGTTAATTGGATGTACTGCCTCACTCTGGCGAATAGGCGGTAATGATTTCTTGAGTGCTTGATTGTTTATCGGTTGGTTTCATAGCTACAGCACCACCAATGGCATCACGAGCTGATCTGTGGGTGCCTGTTCATATAAGTTCCAACTACGTACCCTTAATTTAGTTTTGAGTTGAAAATAGATAGATGCATTACAAAGGTTTGCACCGACAAGGATTCAAAGTTCATTTGAAATCAATTGGGAAAATAGAAAATGCTCTAGTCTATTGTTAATTCGTTTTTTCTGCCACCCCCCCCTTTTTTTTTGTGCATCAAAATGAACGATTCGTAAATCATCCGCACTCTCTTGGTCATCCAGGCGTCGTCGTCGTCTAGCAGTAAGGCGTGGTCCCCTAGCTGCCAAGCAAAGGCGCCGCTTCATCCATTCTTCCATGACGCCTCCGCCAAGGCGGCTTGCTTTATGTCTTGTCAGTTACGGGATCAAACTGACTGGTACGCCTCGAACCTCCAGATGGCATGATTCTGCACTGGAGTTGAGCAGATCTCCCAGGCCACGTGTGTGCGGCGCACGAAGGAATCGGCTCCAGCGGCAGACGGTGATTTTTGCGTCAACACTAAGTAGCTATCTAAAATATGGCTTGCGCTTCCATAATGATGACACAACGTGCGAGCTTGATAATTTCACAGGTTTGATGGGGATTTCGATCTTATGTTTAGATACTATACCCGTATCGACCATTATATGTCGCCCTAGTGGCTGAGCAGTACAAAAGAAGCAACACATCTTGTTTGTCAGGCACTTGGCGATGCAATTGGATGAAGCTCGTGGTTTGGTGGCGGTGACCGATAGAAGCTTGTTGGTGGCAACGGTGGACTGATGGCTCTTCGCTTTGAAAGTTTAAGGACCCAGATGAGAATATCAAAATAGTTGAACGACCAAAATCTTCATTTTAAAAATTTATGGACCTACATGATAACTATATAATAGTTTAGGGACCCAAACCTTCATTTTAAAAGTTCATAGATCTAGATGAGAATCTCCGAATAGTTTAAGGACCTGCGATGCACTTTACTTTATCATTCAAATATCATTCAAGTATCACATTCACATCCACGTACAAATCTTACGGCAGATACAGAAAGGGAATAGCCCTCAGCGAATTAGATCATCTGATCCTCACACAAGTGAACTGCATCTTTGTACAAGTAATAGTCACACATCATCTCATCCAGAAAACACAAGTGAACTACTGTTTACATACCCCATAAACACAGTGATATGGATCCTTTGCTCATGTACTCTGCTAGCTTCTGCAAGTGGCAAAAAAAAATATAGAATTAGCTAACGGTTTCCATGAACAACAGCCTCATATATTCGCGTTTCTGGTAGTGGAAGTTCAATAGTGCAAACCATTTTCAGTTACAGATATGAACAGGAGCACAAGTTCAATAGGGCGAACCATTTGCAGATGAAAATTTTTATAGTTACAGATAAGAAAGCACTCGATTTCCATTCAGATGAAACAAAATAAAACGGAAGGCACGAATCAAATTCGTTGACAGATAAAACCAGTAGCAATTATCAGCACATAGTTCTTACCAAAAAGCTGTTAAAGCAATCTCGAAGCGACGATTAGTGAGGTGCAGAGCAAGTACATGCGCCACTTTTCTTAGCACTTACAACAACTATCTGAAATAGCTTCTCCTGCCGTCATGCTTCTAACGAACCTGATTTAGATAATTCTGATCCTTCGGCACAGACCATTACACAAATTAAGATATTCCCTCGATCATTTTAAAAATTGAAAGAGAAATGGCCCCTAGCAGTTACCACCATAATGCCTATTTTGATATATGCATGGATCCTCTACATCCTCAGTGCATTATATACAATGATTCATTATAAGTTAAAAGTGTGACTGAAATTGATTCATTATAAGTTAAAATTGTGACTGAAATTGCCATGAATTGACTTAATATTTTCTGAATCTGGGCAGCAGCAACAGATTTAGGAACCATTTTACATCATTTTCAACATGCCAGGCCAAAATATGGCTCATGACCGCGAACCACAGCTACAAAATAACTCTCTTACGCTTTTGTCCTCACTTCACTTAAAAAAATTAATCCGAAGTTACCATACTTTGAGTCACTAGCTATTTAAGTTGGTTCTTCTCACTTTAAACTATCCATATGGCCACATGCTGGCCACCACCATGAGAGTTGGGCCTAGCCCACCAGGCACTCGGGCCTTACAGCACCATCCACACCTCGCGATCGCGCTGGACCTCTGCCCCAAGCACTGATCTCCATGCGTGCGCCACCTAGGCCTTCAGGACAGGAGTACACCGCCCCGACGCTACGCATCCAATGCTCTGCGCCCACTGATCATGACCGCAGCCCTGCGCTCCTGGCGGCATGAAGCCTTCTGCAGATGTCGCCCAAGCCTGGGTTCTATTGTACCTGGTCACCGCCAAGCTAGGGTAAGGTTGTGGCCTGGGTTCTTCTACTGCTGTGTTGTCTGAGGCAAGCACATAGTTCCCGATGTCTCTTATTCCCAATACCAATTATCATGACTTCCACACACACACGCGCGCGCGCGAATGGAGGCGCATGCTTGTTCTGTGTGTTGGTCTCGATCTATAGTCTTTCACGCTTATACTAGCGAGCAAAAGTAAGGTCGCCAGGTTACATATCTATAGCCGGATGTAACAGAAGATTATATGCGTGCAATGAATCGGTTGTGAAGGACGACTTCAATGTTCTAGCAGTGGGAGCGTGTTAATTGGATGTACTGCCTCACTCTGGCGAATAGGCGGTAATGATTTCTTGAGTGCTTGATTGTTTATCGGTTGGTTTCATAGCTACAGCACCACCAATGGCATCACGAGCTGATCTGTGGGTGCCTGTTCATATAAGTTCCAACTACGTACCCTTAATTTAGTTTTGAGTTGAAAATAGATAGATGCATTACAAAGGTTTGCACCGACAAGGATTCAAAGTTCATTTGAAATCAATTGGGAAAATAGAAAATGCTCTAGTCTATTGTTAATTCGTTTTTTCTGCCACCCCCCCCTTTTTTTTTGTGCATCAAAATGAACGATTCGTAAATCATCCGCACTCTCTTGGTCATCCAGGCGTCGTCGTCGTCTAGCAGTAAGGCGTGGTCCCCTAGCTGCCAAGCAAAGGCGCCGCTTCATCCATTCTTCCATGACGCCTCCGCCAAGGCGGCTTCCCCTACGCATGCTGCCGTCCACACGCACGCAGCAGCCCGCTAGCACGCCGCTTGCCCATGCTAGAAAATTTGCCATTTCCTAACTTGTTAGCCACATCGCGTCATCCCACAGTTAGAGGCGGCTCTGATGTTACTAGAAAATTGCCATGCGTGTGACCGCACCAGCCAACTTTTACTTCTTCATTCACACACACATATGTGCACGCATCACAGCCTTCAGAAAGGACAATGGCAATGCCCACGGGCTTGCAAATTCTACGAACCATGTCCTAGCTCAGCCATCATCATGATTCTTTCACCAGTAGATGCGCATTGCAGCAGATTTAGTTCCAGATGCCTTCGTTCCTTACGCAATTCATGCTTCGTGCTGTCATCGTTTCTGTTGTTTTTCTTGTTGCGTTGCTTTCAGGATAAGGGTTAGCAACCCAAGGAGTAGCTAATACCGGGGATATAGGAGCGCACACTACTGGATACTGGATGATACAACGTTATAAGAGATGAAGAGATATAGATCTCTTAAAACAAGGCCATGCACGGTTGCTGCAGCCTGCAGGACTTGAAGGTTGGTGCGGGTTCAAAAATGCACGCTTACTCTAAACTAACAGTCATCCATATATCTATGATCCATTATGTCCTGCTGTACTACAAACTATTCACTATGATTTTGTGCACTTAAGTGGTCACATTCATACCAGAAAAATGTGCAAAATATGTTTCACAAATATATGCCAGCCAGAGTGCAGTCGTGGAAACCGGTTCCGCTGCCACACTGCCCCTGTCATGAGCTCACTGACGCATGGGGCACTCACAGCAGAGGTCCACCGGGCAGTGACCCTCACGGCAGGGTGCGGTTCGGCAGAGGATCCCATTGAGAGACTATGATATTCAACATCTTTACCATAATACCATGTTAAAAAGACGCACTTCGCATTCAAGATAACAAGATGCTTTCAAGCACTACACAGTTTGCTAGTTAATAATGAATAGCTTTGTCGATTTGTCATTTTCCTTGAACCGAGATGTTCCACTATGGTCCGAGGCGGGTTGCTGAAGCGAACCTCCGCTCCTGAAGAGACACAAACAACCACTCTACCTCCTCTGTACGAGCCCGTGTGAGCTCAGTTGGCCTTAGAAATGCTGGACGGGATGTTGCCCGGCTCTGCCCTCCTCCTGGTTCTTCTACAGCTCAGTCTGAAGAGGCAAGGCACCTAGTTCCAGTCGTTTCTCATTCCCAATATTGATTATCGTGCCTTCCACAGACACATGCGCGCGCGTGCACATGCTTGTACCAAATGTTGGCCTCTGTGTTGCCATTTACCCTTCTACTGCAAGCATAAGTCAGGCCGCCAGGCTACATATATAATGCAGGATGTAACAGACGATCGATGATGTGCAAGGCAAATAAATCTTCTGCAAGAAGGACGACTTCAATTCACTAACAGAGGAATTTGTTGTTTCGGTGTATTGCTGCACTTTCCATAGTGTACACAAATGATTTATTGAGCTTTTGATTGCTGTCCGATGCTTCATAACTACAGCAGCACCACAAGAGATCAAGAGCTGATCCGCAGGGGACTGTTCAAATAAGTAATTGCATAGAGATATGTTTGTTGGGTAGCTTTCTAACTACCCTGGTTTTAATTTTAGTTGGAAAAAAATATGCATTAGAATGGTTTATCTTGATTCAGGTGCTTCATTAGAAACCATGAGACAAAGATATTCTCTCTATCGTCTTAAAAATTTAAACATTTTAGTATCCCTCAGAGAAAGGAGCAAGACAACAAAAACAAATGATGTAGTGTGATAACTCATTTGTTAATGCAATGGGAAACAGATAAACAATCTGTCTGTTGTTTGTGCATCCATTGTTCGAGTAGTAAATGATCTAAACCTCTTGGTCGTCAAGGATGGCATCGATATCACGTCTGGACCTTCTAGGCATGTCATGTGCGCAGACATCCGTGAGAGCTCATCTGGATTCTGAGCTCTGTCGGGGACCTGATGTTGCCTAGCTCTGCCGGCCTCATGTTTCCTCTAGAAAGTGTCCATTGTTGTGTCAAGCCAGAGTTCTAGATGTCTTATATTCCTAGTTTCGATTATCGTGTCTTCCACACACAAAAGCACGCATCAAAGCGCATGTTTGTACTATTTGTTCGTCTCTCTACAAGCATTTACACTTCTAATAGCAAGCATAAGGGTGCGTTCGTTTCTAGCTCTCTAAATTTGTTCTATCACATAAAAAAGAATTTTGTCATTTAAGAGTACTAAATAAGGTCTAATGACAAAACCTTTTTCACTGATGAGTAACCATCTTCTAAATACCGCTTAAGTATCTTCATTAGATTCGTCTTGTGAATTAGACTAGGTATTCTGCAGTTAGTTTATAATTAAACTTTATTTAATACTTTTAAATGACAAGATTCTTTTTGACATGACCCCTCTACAATTTAGACCCTAAGAAACGAATACACCAAATTTACATATATAAAGAGGGATGTAACATAAACAGGTATGCAAGGCAATGAATCTTTTCCGCCAAGGATGACTTGAATTCTATTATAAACAGTGCTTGTTAATTAATTGCGTGTATTACTGCACTTCAGCTATTATGCACAAATGATTTCTTCAAATTCTTTAGTGCTTCATCGTTATCCGTTGGTTCAGACGTACAGCACCACCCGAGGCATAAGTAGCTGGAGAGAGAGAGATGTTTTCCATGGTAGCTTTCGAACAAACACTACAAAAAAAATGGCTATTAATCACGAAGGTTTTTGGTCACTATATGTGTATTGTTAGTCACAATAGCTAATTTATCACCAACAAGCTTAGTCACATTATGGTGGTTAAAATATTGTCACTATATGTATATAGTGACGAATAATTGCATATGTTAGTCACTAAAAACTATATAGCAACCAACATAATCTTGATAACTACATATAATGTTGGTCACTAAAATCATATATCCACCAAAAATCTCAAACTTGGTCATTAATAATCAACTTTTAGTAACCATGTTTTATTGTAGTGAAACTTGGTCAAATTTAGTAATTTTTCCTTGGTCACTGAAACTTGGTGACTAAAGCCATATTTTAATGTAATGAAACCTGATTTATATTTCATTCTTTAGATGATTCCGGTCCTTCGGCACGGACCATCACTACAAGAAAAATAACTATTACCTAGTCACTAAGGTATTTGGTCACGCTATTGTTGGTCATAAATAGCTAGTTTGTCACCAACAAGCTTCGTCACATTTTGGTGGCTATAACCATTTGCATATATTTGTCACCCAAACTATGTATCAACAACACAACCTTGATAACTACATATAGCATTTGTCACTAAAATCGTATATTCACAAAAAATTTTGAACTTGGTCACTATTAATCAACTTACAGTGACCAAAAAAGAAAAAAAAAATTGGTCACTAAAACTTGTGATTAAAAACCTATTTCTCTTGTAATGCATGACAACAAGATATCTCCTCAATCGTTTTAAAAATTGAAAGAGAAATTGCCCCAGTTAGTACCATTATGCCTATTTTGATATCTGCATGGATACTTTATATCCTTAGTTCATTATATACAGCGATTCATTATAAGTTAAAATTGAGACTGAAATGCAATGAATTGACATATATTTTCTGAATCTGGACAGAAACAACAGATTTTACCATTTAAGATCATTTTCACGGTAAAAGTCGCATGGATATGAACTGCTGCTGGTCCAGACGCTCGACCTCTAATGTGCGCCACCTAAGCATTCAGGAGCATGGCGCCCCAGCCCCCAGCCCAGCGGCCACCGATCTTCACCGCGGCCCTGCGCTCCTGGCTGCACCGAGCCTTCCGCAGATCCCGCCGAAAGCTTGTGTTCGATTGAGCCTGGTCGCCGCCAAGGTAGGTTAACGTTGCCGCCTGTCAGCACATGCAGCAGAGTATGAGAGAAGAAACGAGGGAGCTATGCACCATAATACCCCATAGTAGGTGCGAGAGCTACGCGCGTGCAAATAGCTGCACCACTCTCACTTGGCCTGGCCTGTCCAACGAGGTTTTCAGGAGTAGTGCAGTGACTAGCAAGCCTCCGCTCCTGAAAAGGGACCAACAATCATGCTATCTCGTCCCTGAGAGCCCCTCTAGGCTCTGCTGGACTTACAAGTTGGGGACGGCATGTTGCCTAGCTCTGCCGGCCTCATGGTTCTTCTACACTTGATTCTTTTGAGGCAAGGCACATAGTTCCAGATGTCTCTTATTCCCAATACTAATTATCATGTCTTCCACACACGCGCACACGGACGAAGGTGCATGCTTGTACTATGTGCTGGCCTCTCTGTAGCCATTTATGCTTCTACTAGCTAGGATAACTCAGACGGCAGGTTACGTATATAAAAGCAGGATGTAACACAAGAACATATGCAAGTCAATGAATCTTTTGGACCATAGACGACTTCAATTTTATAATAGAGGGAGTTTGTTAATTGCATTTGTTAACAGAGGGAGACGAGAGAAGGAAGGGTAACCAGGGCCCCTGTCAAATGTGACATCTCGGTTCAAGGCTTAATAGGATTGATAGAATACTCATGTAAACAAGTTATAACTTTTTTTCCGAAAGCTCATCTCGAAAGAACTCCAGGGTTAAGAGTGCTTGGTCTTGAGCAATTTCAGGATGAGTGACCGACCGAAAAGTCGTTTCCGGGTGCGCATGAGTGAGGCCAAAGTACGTAAAAAAGACATGTGTTGGTCTGTGAGAAAAGTCTTAAGATCTTATTAGAAGGCTGCCAGGTATCCCGGATGCGCATGAGTGAGAACAAAGTGCACAGAAAAGACAGGTGTTGGTCTGTGAGAAAAGTCTTAAGATCTTAGAGGGCTGCCAAGTATCCCGGATGCGCATGAGTGAGGACAAAGTGCGTAGAAAAGACATGTGTTGGCTTGTGAGAAATGTCTTGAGATTTTAGAGGGGTGTCAGGTGTGCGGGCCTGGCCTCGGGGAGTCGGGACGCTAGAGTAGTATCAGAGCTGACTCTCGCAGTTTTACGGGCGCATGTGGGCGCAGTTACGCAGGCATGGTGCGCACGGCTGGTGTGGGTCCAGAGTGGTCACACAACATGTCACATGTGCTGGCACTGGACACACCGACGTGGCCAAGATAGGACGTTTTTGGATTAGGGTTGACCGACGAGGACGTCGATCTTCTAAAGGGGTGAGTATGTGACATCCCGGCTCAAGGCTTAATAGGATTGATAGAATACTCATGTAAACAAGTTATAACTTTTTTTCCGAAAGCTCATCTCGAAAGAACTCCAGGGTTAAGAGTGCTTGGTCTTGAGCAATTTCAGGATGAGTGACCGACCGAAAAGTCGTTTCCGGGTGCGCATGAGTGAGGCCAAAGTACGTAAAAAAGACATGTGTTGGTCTGTGAGAAAAGTCTTAAGATCTTATTAGAAGGCTGCCAGGTATCCCGGATGCGCATGAGTGAGAACAAAGTGCACAGAAAAGACAGGTGTTGGTCTGTGAGAAAAGTCTTAAGATCTTATTAGAAGGCTGCCAGGTATCCCGGATGCGCATGAGTGAGAACAAAGTGCACAGAAAAGACAGGTGTTGGTCTGTGAGAAAAGTCTTAAGATCTTAGAGGGCTGCCAAGTATCCCGGATGCGCATGAGTGAGGACAAAGTGCGTAGAAAAGACATGTGTTGGCTTGTGAGAAATGTCTTGAGATTTTAGAGGGGTGTCAGGTGTGCGGGCCTGGCCTCGGGGAGTCGGGACGCTAGAGTAGTATCAGAGCTGACTCTCGCAGTTTTACGGGCGCATGTGGGCGCAGTTACGCAGGCATGGTGCGCACGGCTGGTGTGGGTCCAGAGTGGTCACACAACATGTCACATGTGCTGGCACTGGACACACCGACGTGGCCAAGATAGGACGTTTTTGGATTAGGGTTGACCGACGAGGACGTCGATCTTCTAAAGGGGTGAGTATGTGACATCCCGGCTCAAGGCTTAATAGGATTGATAGAATACTCATGTCAACAAGTTGCAACTTCTTTTCAGGAAGCTCATCTCGAAAGAACTCTAGGGTTAAGCGTGCTTGCTCCAGGATGGGTGACCCACTAGGAAGTCGTTCCCGGGTACGCATGAGTGAGGACAAAGAGCACAGAAAAGACATGTGTTCATCTGTGAGAAAAGTCTTAAGATCCTAAAAAGCTGTCAGGTGTGCGGGCCCAGCCTCAGGAAGGCGGGACATTACATCAAACTTTTGTTCTGATCTATTCTATTTGTTTATTTTACTTCCCTCAACGTTATTGTTCCAGTGATGTGCTAGTTTATCAATGTCACTTCTCTATTATTTTTTCGAACAATACAGGGGGGAGATGATTCCCACCCTACGTGGATTTATTGAACGAAACTAACAGTACAGATTCAGGTACAATGATCATGGATCCCGGCATACCTGGGAGAGACTACATGGTTGAGATACAGGATCTTACACAATCACGCCAAGTTCGCATGGACTGACTATTCAGTTTATATCGATGACGCCATAGGTCAATCTCTTGCGAAGCAGCACGCAATATGTGTCGTCCGTTGTATCTAGTATTTGGCCCTCAAATATCAGTTTGTTGCGTGAAAGCCAAACATCAGCAGGGAGGCGCGACGGGAAGGAGGCCAGCCAAGGGCAGTGCAGCGAAACCTCTGTTCATGAAGACGCCAAGACACGACCAAGTTGCAGTGGCAGATGGACAACCGATGAAAATTTGGTCATCAGTTTCCAATATAGCAGGGCCTTGCTCTCTATTATGTACATGCCAGCTTACAGCCTTCGCCCGTCATGGTTGCCTAGCTCTACCGGCCGCATGGTTCATTTACTATTCTCTCCGATGCGGCAAGGCAAATAGTTCCAGATGTCTCTTATTCCCAAAACTGATTATCGCGACATCCTCAGACACAAACACACGCATGAAGGCACATGCCTGTACAATGTGCTGGTCTCTATGTAGTCAATCGCCCTTCTAATACCAAGCATAAGTCAGGCTGGCAGGTTCATATATAAAGCAGGATGTAACAGAAGAAGGTGTGGAAGGAAAATGAATCTTCTGCAAAAAGGACGAGTTTTATTTTATAACATAGGGAATTTGTTAATTGGGTGTATTGGTGCGCTTTCCACGTAGCTTATACGCAAATGTTTTATTGAGCTTGATTGTTATCAGTTGCTTCCAAAGTACAGCTGCACTAACAAAGCCATTATTTCTTCTACAATTCTGTCTGCAAAGCCAAGGCACATAGTTCCAGATGCCTTTTATTCCCGATATTCATTATTGTGTCATCCACACACACGCGCGCTCGCACACAAAGGCACAGGCTTTTTTACAATGTGTTGGTCTCTCTGCAGACATTTACACCAAGTTTCACAGTTTTTCAAAATTTCTAAATAGAATTTTCGAGAGGGTTTTCACGATTCTACCGAATATTTTCACATGTTACAACATATATATAAAGCATGATGTAATGGAATAAACAAAATATGCAAGGCAACAATTCTTTTGTACAAAGGACGACTTTAATTTTATACCAGAGGGAGATTGTTAACTGCACGTGTTGCTGCATTTCGGCTAGTATGCGCAAATGGATTTTAAATTCTAGAGGGAGGAGGGAGAGAAAGAGATGTTTTCCATGGTGGCTTTGTAACAAACCTGATTTATATTTCCTTTTTAGATAATTCCTGTCCTTCGGCATAGACCATCACTACAAGAAAAATAACTATTAGTCACTAAGGCATTTGGTCACTATTGTTGGTCACAATGGCTAATTTGTCATCAATAAGCTTCATCACATTTTGATAGCTAAATCCTTGTCACTATATGCATATAATGACCAATAATTATATATATTGGTCACCATAACTATATAGCAACTAACACAACCTAGATAACTACATATAGCGTTGGTCAATAAAATCATATCCACCAAAAACTTGGTCACTATTAATCAACATATACCAACAAAAAAATAATCCTTGGCCACTAAAACTTGGTGACTAAAAACATGTTTTTTTTAGTGCATGACACAAAGATATTCCCTCGATCATTTTAAAAATTAAAAGAGAAATTGCCCCAGTTAGTACCATTATGCCTATTTTGATGTCTGCATGGATACTTTATATCCTCAGTGCATTATATACAATGATTCATTATAAGTTAAAATTGAGACTGAAATGTAATGAATCTGGGCAGAACAAACTGATTTAGGAACCATTTTACATCATTTTCACGGTAAAAGTCGCATGCATGGACATGAAATGCTGCTGGTCTCGACGCTCGCCCTCCAATGTGCTGCACCAATTGACGCCAAGCTCCGCCTCTACAGACGCACCATCCACACCTCGCGATCGCACTGGACGTCTGCCCCAAGCCCAGATCTCCATACGTGCGCCACCTAGGCCTTCAGGACAGGAGTATGCCACCCCGATGCTACGCGTCCAATGCTCTGCGCCCACTGATCATGACCGCGGCCCTGCGCTCCTGGCGGCATGAAGCCTTCCGCAGATCTCGCCCGAGCCTTGGTTCGATTGTGCCTGGCCACTGCCAAGCTAGGGTAAGGTTGCCGCCTGGGTTCTCCTACCGTTGTGTTCAATTGTCTGCGGCAAGCACATAGTTCCAGATGTCTCTTATTCCCAGTACCAATTATCATGACTTCCACACACACACACACACACACACACACGCGGATGGAGGCGCATGGTCTCTCTGTAGTCTTTTACGCTTCTACTAGCAAGCAAAAGTAAGGCCGCCAGGTTACATATATATAGCAGGATGTAACAGAAGATTATATCCTAGCAATGAATCTGTTGTGAAGGACGACTTCAATGTTCTAACAGTGGGAGTGTGTTAATTGGGTGTACTGCCTCACTCTGGCTAATACGTGGTAATGATTTCTTGAGTGCTTGATTGTTATCAGTTGGTTCATAGGTACAGCACCACCAATGGCATCACGAGCTGATCTGTGGGTGCCTGTTCATATAAGTTCCAACTACCTTTAATTTAGTTTTCAGTTGAAAATAGATAGAATTACAAAGGTTTGTACCCATAAGGATTCAAAGTTCATTTGAAATCAACTGGGAAACAGAAAATGCTCTAGTCTATTGTTAATTCATTTTTGTGCTCCCCTAATATTTGTGCATCAAAATGAACGATTCGTAAATCATCCGCACTCTCTTGGTCGTCCAAACATGACATAAATATGGCATCTAGATCAAAATCTAATTCAACTCTATCTTGGAATTTCCTCATTTAAATCAACTTTTAGATTTAAACCTGTTTATTTTCCAATCAACTCCGACCTGATCTAGCCACTTTGGTAGGTGGGAGGAGGGGGGGGGGGGGGTTCCGGGGTGCCCTCCAC
>LAPY01002930.1:48028-66147 GCA_000970635.1 Eragrostis tef
GCCCCGCCGCCAGGAGGGCGCAGGGGTGGGGCTGCGGCTCCACCTGCCAAAAGTGGCTAGAAGGAAAGTCGTCGTCGATTAGGATTGTTCAGATTGGATTAAAAAAGAAATCAGTTAAGTTAGAAAGGAGTCATTGAAGTTAGGAAGGTCAAGAGTCTTGTTGGATTGAGACTCAAGTTAGGTTTGCTTGGAGGTCAAGTTGTCCACCCTCATATATATAAGGGCTATGGTAATCTGAACAATATAAAAAAAATTAAGGGTCAAACCTCTCCTCTCTCCCTGCTGCCGCCGCACCTCTCTCCCTCTCTCTCCCTGCGCCTCCCTCTCCCTCTGCCCTAGCCGTACCACCCCCTCCTCCATAGCCGCGAGGGCAGCAGCCCTCTCGGACCATAACACCCTTCCTCTGGTTGTATTCCCTCCCAATGCGTAGTGACTACAGAGCCTCTGCTCCTGATTAGAGACCAACAATCACGCTAGCTGGACGGATGTTGCCTAGCCCTGTAGGCCTCATGGTTCTTCAACGACTCCATCTTTCAAAGCAAGGAACATAGTAGTTCCAGATATCTCTTATTCCCAATAATGCCGATTATCTTGTATTTCAGACACATGTGTGCATGAATCGCAAGCTTGTACTATGTGTTCGTCTCTGTAGCCATTTACCCATCTACTAGGAAGCATAAGTCAGGACGCCAGGTTACATATATAAAGCAGGATGCAACAGAAGATGACGATGCAAGGCAAATGAATCTTCTGCAAGAAGGACGACTTAAATTTTCTAAGAGGGAATTTTTCATGGAAGGGTAAAACAAGGTCTCAGTTGGCAGCTACATTAAGGATATCAAGGCGTTGCATGCGAGATGAAGAGAGATTAGAATATTCTGGCGCATGAACTAGCCAAACATGCTCGTGAGGAAAATAGCTGAGCAGGTTGATTAGCAGTAAGTGGAAGGTGCTAACCCCTGATGTAATTTGTCTCTCACTGTAATGGCAAACAACAAAATGATTTTCAGGGGCCCATACTATAGAAAACTAAGGCACGATGAACTGTGGGTCGGATTTTAGAAATGCAAGGGACTAAATGAAAAACGATAATTTCAGGAATTTATTGATCTTTTTTTTTGTGCTGGAAATATCCATCTATGAAGTATGAACTCGTAGACCACCAATGCCATGGGCGTTGATCTACGATGAAGGCTATACTGGGATGAAGGGGTTTGCACAACGGCCACTCTTAGCAGTGGGTCACGCTTCGGCGGTTGAGGGGAGCCACAAATTCTAGCGGGGTGCATCAGGTGGCGCCGCCACACTCCGGGGTGGCAGACTACATCTGGAGGTGGATGGGACGAGGTTACCGGGAGGTTCACGAAGTTGATTAATTGGCGGTTGATTTCACATTTTGCTAACGATCTTACATATTTGTCTAAGAACCACGCGCATGACATCTTTTGACAATATATAATACCGTCATGAACTCGTGCCCCTCGCCTATGCATAATTTTAGTAAAGTTTCGCCAACTTGGGTTGCCAGATTTGAGCCTCACGCCTCCACTCCCAATCCTGGAATTTAAGCGCAAAAAAGGGAGATCCACGCCACATTTTAAACGTACCGTGCGCATTGCCTTGGCGCCTTTTGTTCGCCCCCTTCATCAATTGTTGCCAGCAAATTCCATCGCAAAAAAAAAACATTAAATTGTTGCAAGCAGATTGACGGACAACACTCTGACAGAGTCCAGGTTCCGGTCTCCGGTTATAGAGTCCAGCGTACCGCTTCTTCCCATCGCGTCCAGGGCGGGGCTTCCAGTAGTCGAGCGCTTTTACAATGGACCATGATACCTATGAGAAAAGGTATAATGAGTCAAATCTAACCGTCCATTTTGTTGGATAATATCGTAATTAGTGCGTACTTTACGTAATTAAACATTTCTTACCCTTAGAGATAAATTAGTCCAACAAAATTAATCATCCTTTCAGATCATAGAACTCTTGCTCCTCCGCCGATTGACGCCCTCTCCATTCACGCCGGCCTGCCACCCGAAGACGTTTGGAACTTCAGATCCTCTCTGGCGTCGTTGTCCTTTCATTCGGATCCTCGATGACGCCGTCTTCTGTTCAGGTGACGAACTCCGCGTCTGGATTACTAGCGGCAATGTCCTCCGCCCCAGTTTGAATTCTCACCGAACGGCTCCTCTGTTAATGAATCGCCCCTCTGATTTCTTGCTTTGTTGGATTCTGGTGCTCGTAATTTTGATAGAAGGCAAGCATTGGCCAATTAAAAGGGTCCGTCCACAATTTTTGTTGCTCATCATCGCCCGCTATTTCTGGAATTTTTTCCTCACACGAACTCCGAACAAAGAAACATCCATCTCCTTTTTTTCACGATGTGTATTCCCTTTCCATCTTAACATAAGTGATTTCTCACCTAATCCGTTCCCATTATCCTCGGTAGGCCTCCATCGAAACCAACCGAATCCACTACATATATGCATCGTTCTCCGTTCATCCCGGAATGAACTCCCGGCCTGACAGCGATGAGGGGCGCCTGCCACTGGCAGCGCGCAGCTGCTTATGCAAACTTAAGTGAAGAAGGTTAAACGGGAAGAATAATTGATGCTAGCGCCCTAACCTTCCATGATTTTTTTTTTTGCCATCCTTCCATTTCCAATAACGCCATTGTGATACCCATGATACCTCACTATGATACTTATAATACCAGTAGAAAGTGACGGTATCATGATTAAGATCTGTACCGTTAGATGAGAAAAATGATGGTGTGCATCTATTTAGGTTTATCGTAAAAGATCTCCTAGCATTGTAGCGTCCCGCCTCCCCGAGGTTCGGCCCGTATACCTGACAGCTCTCTAGGACCTCAAGACTATTCTCACATATCAACAAATCTCTTTTCTGCGCACTTTGTCCTCACTCCTGCGCACCCGAAAATGACTTTCCGGTCGGTCACCCATCCCAAAATTGCTTCAGGCCAAGCATGCTTAAACACGGAGTTTTTTTCGAGATGAGCTTCCAGAAAAGAAGTTGCAACTTGTTGACATGAGCATTCTATCAATACTATTAAGACTTGAGCTGAGATATCACAAGCATCACCACACCATCGTTGGTCGCGTTCAGGGCACGACCTTCATCGTCCAGTCAGAGAAGCAGACGACGTTCCTCTTCCTCCACCACAGGGCACGACCTTCATCGTCAAGTCCAACGGTCCAGGCGTCGTCGTTTTCGAGTTCGTCTAGCGCTAGCGGTAAGGCATGGCCCGCTAGCTGACAAGCAAAGGCGCCACTTCGTCTAGCGCTAGCGGTAAGACGCGGCTTCCCCTACACTTGCTGCCGTCCACACGCACGCCGCAGCCCGCTAGCAAGCTGCTTGCCCGTGCTAGAAAATTTGCCATTTCCTAACTTCTTAGCCACATCCCCACAGTTAGAGGCGGTTCTGATGTTACTAGAAAATTGCCATGCGTGTGACTGGACCAGCCTACTTTTACTTCTTCATTCACACACACATATGTGCACGCATCACAGCTCCATATGTGCACGCATCATAGCCTTCAGAAAGGAAAATGCAATGCTCCCACGGGCTTGCAAATTCTACGAACCATATGCCCTAGCTCAACCACCATCATGATTCTTTCACCAGTAGATACGCACTGCTGCAGATTTAGTTCCAGATGCCTTCCGTTCCTTACGCAATTCATGTTTCGAACTGTCACATCATTTCTGTGGTTTTTCTTGTTGCGTTGGTTTCAGGATAACCCAAGGAGTAGCTAATATCGGGGATATAGGAGCTCACACTACTGGAGACTGGATGATACAATGTTATAAGAGACCAAGAGATATAGATCTCTTAAAACAACGCCATGCGCGGTTGCTGCAGGAATGGAAGGTTGGTGCGGGTCAAAACTGCACACTTTAAATTATCAGGCATCCATATATCTAAGATCCATTATGTCCCGCTGTACTACAAACTATTCACTATCATTTGTACGCATAAGTGGTCACATTCATACCGGTTCTGCTGCCGTACTGCCTCTGCCATGAGCTCACTGACGCATGGGCCACTCAAAGCGCAGGGCCATCGGGCAGTGCGGATGGATGGTTATCTTCGCTATACCTGATAGTTTAGTCCCGTGCTCAATGAAAATTTTGGTTTCTCATTAATTATCTATGAAATGTCAATTTTCGGCTTCATTTTATCATGCAACTATGGTATTCAACATCTTTACCATAATACCATATTAAAAAGACGCACTTCGCATTCAAGATAACAGGATGCTTTCAAGCACTACACAGTTTGCTAGTTACTAATGAATAGCTTTGTCGATTTATCATTTTCTTTGAACCGAGATGTTCCAGTTCCACTATGGCTAAAATTAATCTTATCAGCACCACAACTTGAAGCAGCACAATTATTTATCTGTATAATAATTAATCACTTTAATATTAATCAATTACAGATCAATAGTCTATACATATATTGCTAAGCTAATATTTGTGGAAAATGGTGATGTTGGTGGGCAGTTTGAAAAATATTCTATAAAAAAGCTGCATAAGTAACTTGGATGGTATGTGATAGATATTTTGTGATAGCCCATCTGAAACTGACAAATTTTAAAATAGCAAATAGAATTAAAATCTGGCCCTTGAGAAAAGAACTTTCAAGCAGAAGTGAGACCAGCAATGTGAACTTATCTGCCTTCCAAATGAGGGACATGATGTTGCCTATTTCTGCCGGCTTCATAGTTCTTCTACAATTCTGTCCTTTTCTGCTAGACATATAGTTCCAGATGTCTCTTAATCCAAATACCGATTATTGGGCCGTTCACCCACGCGGGCACATGAAGGCGCATACTTGTACTACGTGTTGGTCTCTCGCCATGCATTTGCGCTTCTACGAGCGGCAAGCATAAGACAGCTGACATCAGGTTATATATATAAAGAAGGATGTAACAGAAGAAGATATGCAAGGCAACGAATCTTCTGCAAGAAGGGCGACTTCAATTTTCAAACAGAGGGGGTTTGTTTAGTAACAAACAGATGATAGATGATTTCCAGCACGGCCGCAGAATGGGTAAGCGACTGTTGCTGCAGTGCCACATCCTGAAGAAAGACTGGAGTTTGCGTACGTGTTGCCATGGCGCATAATCCAAAAAAAAAACAACTATCTCGACTTTCGTTGACGTGAAGTTCTTCTAATTGTACTGCTGTAGGCGCACGTCTTGTGCTGGGGAGACGATGAGCTTATAAGCTCGGAAGATAGAAAATGCAGCAGATGAGACACCATGCAACCATCAAATACCAGCATGATCTTCGAGCATGACCGGAGAGATACTCGATGCCATGAATTGAAGCTCTTCCTTTGCTGCATGGGAAATGAGAAGCCTGTGAGAGGTAGGTTTAGCGAGCCCGACGAGAGGGCCTCCCAAACTGAAAGATCTGAAGCAGCTGTAGGAGTGTTGCCCGCAGAATACTGAACTGCTTCTATCTACGATTCCAGGAACTCGTCGAGGGCGACGATAAGGTCGAGGTGGTTTAACGTGTTCTGCCGGAGTCTCTAGCCGACTTAGCAGGGATTGGTGTAGCTCCTCTAGAGTCAGGAATCACGCTAGCTTTTCAGCCAGGAGACGAGCAATCCGTGGGCAAGCTGAACACTATTCAGACAAAACCAGCACTAGGGAAGGAGTCGAGCTCCGCTGGCTTCGTCATGCTTGTACAAAAGTGAGGACTCGCGGAGAACGGGATGTACCGTATGTCCACTGATGACTTGGTGTTCGCACAACTCCTTCCAGGAGTGCAAGGCATATAGTTCCAGATGCCTCACATTCCAAATACCAATTATCGCGTCGTCCAACACAAGCGTGCACGCTTAAGGCACATGTGTTGATCTTTCTTTACGCATTTACCGCTTCTACCAGGGTAGCATAAGTCAAGCCAGGTAAATATATAGCAGGATATAACTGACATGCAAGGCAGTTATTTCTTATTTAAGAAGGACGACTTCACTTCTTTAACTGATTACTGTATGAGAAACACCCCTTTAGCAACGCATAAATGCGTTGCAATAGAGCCTTTAAACTGTTGCTAGGGTCTACACCAACGGATTTAGTATGCGTTGCTACAAATGACATTGCAAGGGTCTACAACAACACTTAGCTATGCCTTGGTAACTAGTGTAAATTTCCGTTGTAAATTACCAACAGATGCTACTAACGCTCATATCCGTTGCTAGCTGTAACATCAACACTGCTGTATCTGATATTATTTCTACTGTGTGTCTTAACATCTCCACCTGAAGTAAGATCTACACATTCATCAACCAGACATGTTCAACTCTGTCACAATTTAGAAACAAAAAATATAGCATTTATTTCAATTTAACAATGTATGTATACAGGGGAGTAACCTGTAGCGTCTCCGCTAATCGCAGGATCGAGTCGGTCTGTGCCGGTGAACGGACACAACAGTACATCACATAAATAACACGTGAAAGATCTGAAGCAGCTGTAGGAGTGTTGCCCGCAGAATACTGAACTGCTTCTATCTACGATTCCAGGAACTCGTCGAGGGCGACGATAAGGTCGAGGTGGTTTAACGTGTTCTGCCGGAGTCTCTAGCCGACTTAGCAGGGATTGGTGTAGCTCCTCTAGAGTCAGGAATCACGCTAGCTTTTCAGCCAGGAGACGAGCAATCCGTGGGCAAGCTGAACACTATTCAGACAAAACCAGCACTAGGGAAGGAGTCGAGCTCCGCTGGCTTCGTCATGCTTGTACAAAAGTGAGGACTCGCGGAGAACGGGATGTACCGTATGTCCACTGATGACTTGGTGTTCGCACAACTCCTTCCAGGAGTGCAAGGCATATAGTTCCAGATGCCTCACATTCCAAATACCAATTATCGCGTCGTCCAACACAAGCGTGCACGCTTAAGGCACATGTGTTGATCTTTCTTTACGCATTTACCGCTTCTACCAGGGTAGCATAAGTCAAGCCAGGTAAATATATAGCAGGATATAACTGACATGCAAGGCAGTTATTTCTTATTTAAGAAGGACGACTTCACTTCTTTAACTGATTACTGTATGAGAAACACCCCTTTAGCAACGCATAAATGCGTTGCAATAGAGCCTTTAAACTGTTGCTAGGGTCTACACCAACGGATTTAGTATGCGTTGCTACAAATGACATTGCAAGGGTCTACAACAACACTTAGCTATGCCTTGGTAACTAGTGTAAATTTCCGTTGTAAATTACCAACAGATGCTACTAACGCTCATATCCGTTGCTAGCTGTAACATCAACACTGCTGTATCTGATATTATTTCTACTGTGTGTCTTAACATCTCCACCTGAAGTAAGATCTACACATTCATCAACCAGACATGTTCAACTCTGTCACAATTTAGAAACAAAAAATATAGCATTTATTTCAATTTAACAATGTATGTATACAGGGGAGTAACCTGTAGCGTCTCCGCTAATCGCAGGATCGAGTCGGTCTGTGCCGGTGAACGGACACAACAGTACATCACATAAATAACACGAATTTGCATATTTAAGTTATTACAACACGTTTAAATGAATTAAAACACGTGAGTACACAGCGGAAGTCTAAGAGAAAGAAACAACTAATACTCTCGACAATACAAAGGCCGCACATCGAAGCCCGCGATGTGGACCTGCTGGAAGCTCCATCAAATTTAGTGGAAGCAAAACTACCTGCACAAAAACAACAACGAGGCAAAGCCTGAGCAACTAATACTCAGCAAGACTTACCCGTCAACGTGGCTAACTACAGCCGACTCCTAGTATGCAATGGCTACAAAAGGGTAGGCTGACTCACTTGCATAAAGCGCACTAATTAATTGGTCCTTACTTTCAAGTTTTATTTCACATTAAGTACTAAGCCAATAACACAGTGCACTTATTCCTAAAACAGATATAAAGCACCGTCACAAGATATTTGGGACAAAAAAACACAATCTGACATACAAAATTTGCTTCTTGTCACCACTGCGCGCTGATGCCCATCCACGATTACCTAACACCCTGGAAGCGCAGCAGCCAAGGTCTCGGACACACCTAGAAGTTGTTTCCCAGCATGGGCTTTTCCTGAAGTGCCGCGCTCACGTCATTGTCATCGCGCTCACCGCCTCGCTCCATCGCCACCAAGCACAACCGCCAGCGGCTGGAGGATGACACCTCGACCTGGCTGCGTGCCTTCCTGAGGCTGAGCCTCCTGAAGATGCCTGCGATGAACACAATCTGTAAAAAAAAAAAGTCCTTGTTCTGCAAGTGTTTCGGCAACTGAATTTCAGATCAGTGTCTTGGTCCCACATGAAACTACAGGAATGGTTTGATCAGTGACATGTACATGTCTAGAAAAGTTAATTAAAAGCCAAGATAGGACTAAGCAGCTGCTCTTAAAGATTTAAATAAACCAAGACAGAATGCATTTTTTGTTCCTTTTTGTTGATTTATGTCGTACCCCATTTCTGGAGCACTAGTGCTTACCGTATCAGTCCCTGGATCAAACGCTGATACGAACACTTACACAGAATGTCATCACAGAGTCATCACTTATATAAATATTACCAAGTCTCATACAAGCCTTCATACATAAAAGGTCTTACAACAATAGCCAGAGGCCTTATTATTACAGCAAACATCATACTGACCAAGCTGCTACAGCAGAACCACTTAACACTACTGCAGCGGAAGACGGAAGCGAAACCACTCCTACAGGCATCTTGAATTCGGACGGAACCCTACTCTTCATCTTCATCATCTTGGTACTCGTACTCAGGCTCTTCATCTGGATGATTTAGTTAAGCAAGGGTGAGTACATAAGGTACTCAACAAGTCCTAACACAAAGGGTAACTGTATGCAAGGATATAAACAAGGTATAGGCCAGGGGTTTATCATCTTGGCGGAAAGCCAGTTTTATGCAGGGGTTGTTTGAAAAACAAAGCTCAGTTCGCAAACTACAATCAGGTATATATAGTGGGATTGTCTGGCCCTGGGGGAGACATGGTCCATCCCGCCAGTTCCCAAGTTTTAGTGCTGGCCGGGAACCAATGCACGGCTCCACGCCGGTGTATTCCAAAACACGCCAAGAATAACACACACTGGAAAGACTAATCATTGTGTGGCCAAAGCTTCGCGTTGTCCATTGCCGTGGAACTCGGCTATCCGGATAGATTATACACTCTGCAGAGGTTGTACGCTGTACCCGCACGATATGCTTCGCCGCAACACCGTGTACTTTGGGGGAGCTAACATAACAAGGCGACGTACCTACCAGTATCTCCACGATATCCACACCCACGAAAATCCCACCAAGGTACCAGGGGCACACACAGAGGCATGAACCACTTATAGCGTGGCTTCCCTTCTTCTTCACCGGATCGAGGAACTCCCACCAAGGACGTCCAAGTCTTCTCCTGGCTCCCGTTGCAACTCCTGCCTTCTGGGTGGGTATCGGGTATCAACTAGTGTAGGGTGTGAGGCCCTGCCTTCCCATTCAGGCATACGGCACATGACCCGGTCCTTATACGACCGAAGCATGCATCTTCAATTGCTATCCTCATACACGTGAGGAGTCGCATCCCTAGAGATAGCCCTCCCACTAGGACTACCTCGCCTGCTCCCGTCATAAGTATCCCACTAAGAGTTGCACATATCATTAATACCACCCAAGTTCACACTGACACACACCACCAAGTACTCACACCATGTAATTAAGTACACAGTGTAATTCTTTCTATATCTAAACCGGCGCGGGTTCCTAAGTTTAACAATGGAATCAGGGTAATCAATAATCAAGGTATGGCAATCAAAAAAATACTTAGGACAATACTAGCATTTAAATCACATTTAAATACCATGCATATTTATTTATAAAGTAGGCTCTAAATAGGACTATTTGCAATCATAGGATCAACATGATCAAAGGGGGTTAGGACTTGCCTTCACCAAAGTCTTCTTCTTCTTCTATGTCCTCGTAATCCGAATCCTCAGCTCACTCCTCAAAGGCTTGGTCCTCTAATAAACGAAAGCAAACAATGATCGAATAAATCTAACAATCAAAGCAAAATAAATCTAGCGATCAAACAATCAACTAAACAAGAAATAAACCAAATAAGAGTCAAATAGAGATCAACAACAGAGGGTTCTGGTGCATATGGATATAGGATGATTTTATATAAATTTTGGTGAAAGAATTACCAAAATTGGAGTTCAAACGAGGGAGATACAGATCAAGTTGCGGGGAAAAGAATAATTAGGATTAAGCTAACTAATTAAGAATTAGCCTAATACTAATTAATATGGAGTAAGCAAGGGTTGGACAGTGATTAGATGATAATCTAGTATTTTGGGGAGTTTTCCGGGATTTGTCTGATATTGCAAATGGTCGAAGTAATATCTTGTGTGTGCTCTCCGTGCAGACGTAGCAATTCAAGTGTGAATAAATTCAGGCGAAGATCCAAATAAACTCCAAATATGAATAAGATGACATAGATGTATAGGTCTTGAATCTATATGAATTTAGCTGAAAGAATGGGATCAAACGGAGCTTGGATGTGTGAGATATTGGCTTTGGAAATCTGATTGTGGTTAAATCCGAAAATAGGAAATGGAAAATAATTCATATGCTTTGGTCGGGCCTGGAATCTGAGCACGGGCCAAGAGCTGGTTGGTGCTTGAGCAGTGTATATGGGCTACATGTTTTTCATAGGCTGCAGCTTGGATGGGCCAGCAGCATGCGATGGGCCTGAGTATCTCACGTGAACGAAAGGAAATAAACAGAGAGCAACGGAGAGAGGCAGACAGGCACGGTGGTCGTCTTCGCCACACCGCCGTCCGCCATGGATGGAGAATGGAGCTTCTGCTGCCGGCTCGGAGTGGGTCAAGAAGGATCGGGAGGAGTGAAAATCGGTTCAGCAGGCAACAGGGACCTCACCAGGGGTCAACACGGCCGGGAAAGAGGATGCGCGGCGGCAGCCTGCCGGAGTCCTTGCCGGCGGCGTCTGCAGTGGCTTCGACGAGGTGTGGCCGTGGGGGTTCGCCATGCGACGACGGAGCGATAGGTTCTACGCGTTGACGACGAGGGTCGCCGGAGTTGGGCGGCGCGGCAGTGGCGATGTGGAACGGCATGCATGTGCGCTCGCGGTGAGGTGCGAGGGTGCGCGGCGAGTGGTTTGGCGCGCACGGCCTGGCCGGGGAAAGCCCACGATGGTCGGCGCAGGCTGCGCGAGCTCGCCGGAGACGGGCGACGCGGTGGCGTGCGATGGGGAGTGTGCGAGAGAGAAAAATGAGAGGCGCATGAGGGACAGGGGAAGCTGGTGAAGCTCACAGTGGGATCAGTCGGGACGGAGGGCGGCGGGAGGCAGCCGGCGTCGGGGAAGAAGACGACGGTGGCTCGGTCGTCGATCTCCTCGGTCATGGCTCGTCTGCGAACATGGTGAGGTTGCAGAGCTTCATCAAGCCATGGTGAAGCTCTGCGACGAGGAATGGTGGCTCGGGGCTCGCTGACGGCGGCGGAGGAGTTCGCCGAAGTTGCTCGTCAGAGAAGAGAGACAAGATGGGGAAAACTGAGAAGGGGATTGCTTCGCTGCGAAGGGATGGGAAAGGGAGCTCGTGTGGTGGATGAGCGAGGCGAGAGAGAGTTCGTCGGGTTATAAAGGGGAGGAGAGGAGGAAGCTTCGTGGATGCTCGCTCGCCGGAGTTAAGGCGTCATGGGGCCCTTGCCAGCGCGGACGTGGCGTACGGGACCAATGGGGGAGGAGGGGCGGCGCTCGGCGGCGAATGGGAGAGGAGGAGGAGTAATGGAGACCCGTCGCGTGCGGCTTTGCCCGGCGGTCCGACGGCGGGGCTGCGTTTTGCCTAGAGGTCGCGAGGAAGGGGATGACAGGCGGGCCCCGCTTGTCGGTGAGAGAGATGGAGAAGGGGCCTGCTGGGCTGCGCTGCTGGGCCAGGAAAAGAGAAGCTGCCCGCGAAGGAAAATTCGGAAATAGAAAAGGAAAGGATTGTTGGGCTGGGCCGGCTGGAGATGGAAGAGGGTCTTGGCCCAAGACGAGTTTAGAGAAAAGAAATGGTTCGAACATTTCCTGGAATTTCATGACTTCAAATTTGAATGGGATTCAAATTTGGACAGGGAACAAAACCAAACAAACACGTAAATAAAAACAAGAAAATCCAAATATGCTCATGGTGGAGTTTTTATGCATGTTTGAAATAAAATATTTTGAAATGTGGCTTGAAGATTAATCTAGTTAATTGAGTTTGTTGGAAAATTTTAAAAAGTTCAAATTTTTAGTGGTTTTTAAATATGGGAAAACACAGGGTGTTACAATTATTCCTTATTCTATTAACTTATCCGGCTAATGAGGTGGTAGTTTCTCAATGGCATCGATCCATTTTGTACAAGTCAACTTATTGCAGTTCACACCATGTCGAGTTGCGCACAGCTCCAAGCCGCCGCACGCCGTAGGCCAAGCTCCAGGTCTCGTGCGTCACGGGTCAGCTCCCGGAGCTATGATGTGAGATTTCGTTACATGATGGACCCTTGTTTACCCTACGTATTGTATATAATCGAACAATCTGGATTTATGCAGTACATTACTAAACAGTAAGTATGACAGCTGCGCGCGTGCAGAAAGCTGCAGCGCTGCCAGTCGGCCAGATCGTCGATCACGTTGAGCTGGTCCAGCATGGTTTTCAGGAATGGAGTAGCGACTAGCGAGCCTCCGCTCCTGAAGAGAGACCAACAATCGCACTACCTTGTCCTTGAGAGGCCAGCTGAGCTCTGTTGGCCTTCCACATGCTGGACGGGATGTAGCCCAGCTCTGCTGGCTCTTCTTGGTTCTTCTACGACTGTGTCTTGTAATTCCGGGCATATTGTTCCAGATGGCTCTTATTCCGAATAATACCACACACATGCTTGCATGAAGGCGCATGCATGCTTGTAGTATGTGTTGGTCTCTCGCTATTGCTAGGCATGCAAGCATAAGTCAGCTGGCCAATTCACATATATAAAGCAGGATGTAGCATAAGAGATATGCAAGGTAGTGAATCTTCTGCATGAAGGACGATATCAATTTTCTAACAGAGGGAATTTGCTAATTGGGTGTCTTGCTGAACTTTTGATAGTACGTGCAAATGATTTATTGAGTGCTTGATTGTTATCGTTTGACAGACGCACTGTGAGAGGCATCACGAGCAGATCTGCAGGTGACTGTTCACATAAGTAATTGCAGAGAGAGATGTGTTTGATGGGTTTCTAGCTACCCTGATTTGAAATTCAGTTGTAAATAGATAGATGCATTACAAATTTTTCATGATTCTGGTTCTTCATTACAGATCACGAGACATAAATATTGTCGCCATGGTCTTAGCAACATAAAAAAAATTATAGTCTGCAGAAAAAGAAGCCAGACAACAAAACGAATGATGTACGACGAAACATCAAATTATTCTGTTGTGTATTATATTGGTAAAGAGTCAAAGTTCACTTCTAAAATGAACTGAGAAACAGAAAATTCTCTGGTCGGTTGTCAATCTTTTTTGTCTCCTAATATTTCTGCATCAATTGATCAGGAAAATGAGTGCCGTCGGCAGTCAACAAACATGCCGACAAATATGGGCATGTCGTGGACACTGAAGCCTCTCAATGGCATCGATCCATTTTGTACAAGTCAACTTATTGCAGTTCACACCATGTCGAGTTGCGCACAGCTCCAAGCCGCCGCACGCCGTAGGCCAAGCTCCAGGTCTCGTGCGTCACGGGTCAGCTCCCGGAGCTATGATGTGAGATTTCGTTACATGATGGACCCTTGTTTACCCTACGTATTGTATATAATCGAACAATCTGGATTTATGCAGTACATTACTAAACAGTAAGTATGACAGCTGCGCGCGTGCAGAAAGCTGCAGCGCTGCCAGTCGGCCAGATCGTCGATCACGTTGAGCTGGTCCAGCATGGTTTTCAGGAATGGAGTAGCGACTAGCGAGCCTCCGCTCCTGAAGAGAGACCAACAATCGCACTACCTTGTCCTTGAGAGGCCAGCTGAGCTCTGTTGGCCTTCCACATGCTGGACGGGATGTAGCCCAGCTCTGCTGGCTCTTCTTGGTTCTTCTACGACTGTGTCTTGTAATTCCGGGCATATTGTTCCAGATGGCTCTTATTCCGAATAATACCACACACATGCTTGCATGAAGGCGCATGCATGCTTGTAGTATGTGTTGGTCTCTCGCTATTGCTAGGCATGCAAGCATAAGTCAGCTGGCCAATTCACATATATAAAGCAGGATGTAGCATAAGAGATATGCAAGGTAGTGAATCTTCTGCATGAAGGACGATATCAATTTTCTAACAGAGGGAATTTGCTAATTGGGTGTCTTGCTGAACTTTTGATAGTACGTGCAAATGATTTATTGAGTGCTTGATTGTTATCGTTTGACAGACGCACTGTGAGAGGCATCACGAGCAGATCTGCAGGTGACTGTTCACATAAGTAATTGCAGAGAGAGATGTGTTTGATGGGTTTCTAGCTACCCTGATTTGAAATTCAGTTGTAAATAGATAGATGCATTACAAATTTTTCATGATTCTGGTTCTTCATTACAGATCACGAGACATAAATATTGTCGCCATGGTCTTAGCAACATAAAAAAAATTATAGTCTGCAGAAAAAGAAGCCAGACAACAAAACGAATGATGTACGACGAAACATCAAATTATTCTGTTGTGTATTATATTGGTAAAGAGTCAAAGTTCACTTCTAAAATGAACTGAGAAACAGAAAATTCTCTGGTCGGTTGTCAATCTTTTTTGTCTCCTAATATTTCTGCATCAATTGATCAGGAAAATGAGTGCCGTCGGCAGTCAACAAACATGCCGACAAATATGGGCATGTCGTGGACACTGAAGCCGCTGGCACGGGAGAAGGAAAAACCCCCATGTGCCTCGCAAGGAAGGTAATAGCACCAGCTGCTCGCCGTCGTTCGCAGGGGTGACATGCTGACAATTCAGGTGCTTTGAAACTACACAGCAGCGCACTTGAGGAGGGGACGAAGCAGACATCCACTCGAGCGAATTAAAATTGCTTTATATCTCATCCATTCCAGTATATATGGACGTTGGTCCAGAAAATTCTTATTCTTAATAACGAATGCACGAACTGCACGATTGTCTATCTTTCTACCTGTCTAGTACAAATTGTGTATTTGGTTGATGCCGAGATAGAATAAGGCATATGTTTCCTATCTGCGGCCCTGCTTCAACAAACATAAGGAGGCAAACGAGGAGTGCAGATTCGGTACATTCATGTTCATATTGCTGTTCCTTTTTCTTTTGCGATGAATGTTGCTGTTTTTTTTATAGTATTCTAAATCATAGCAAGGGTTAGTCAATTAGTCAATGACATCATTTCACGGCAAAAGTCACTGGATGATCAACTTCTGATGGTCCCGACGCTCAGCATCCAATTTGCGGCACCACCTGACGCCCACGTCTCCACACATGCACCATCCAAGCCTCTGCGATTGCACCGGACTGCTGCCCCGATGACATGATCTCCACGCGTGCGTCATCCAAGCCACTAGTACACAGTACGTACGAGAGCTCAGCCGACGCGTGCAGAGCGCTGCACTCCTGCCACTTGACGAGGGCGCGTGCATGTCGAGCTGGTCCAACGATTTTTTCGGGAGTGTTGTAGCAACTAGCTAGCGAGCCTCCGCTCCTGAAGAGAGACCAGTAATCTCGCTAGCTCAGCAGTGAGAGTCCATCCGAGCTCTATTGGCTTGCTGGCAGGGGGACAGGGTGTTGCCTAGCTCTGCCTGCCTTATGGTTCTTCTACAATCATTTCTTGTGCAGCAAGGCTTATAGTTCCAGATGTCTCTTATTCCCAATACTAGTTATCGTGTCTTCCACACACATGCGTGAGGTCGCATGCTCGTAATATGTGTTGGTCTCTCTATGGACATTACGCTTCTACTGACAGCAAGCACAAGTCAGGGCACCAGGTTATTATATAGAGCAGGAGGTGCCAGAAGAAGATATGCCAGAAGAAGATATGAAGGGCAGATGAATCTTCTGCGAGAAAGACGACTTGTATCTTCTAACAGGGGGAGCTTGTTAGTTGGGTGTACGACTGCACTTTCGATAGTATCGACAGCTGATTTATTGAGTTTTCAGTGCTTGATTGTTATCTGTTGGTTTGTACGTACGGCAGCGCTACCAGAGCCATCACGAGCTGATCTGCAGGTGACTGTTCACAAATGTAACATCTGAAGAAAATAGTGATAAAGAAAATTTAGTGAGTAACTTAACAATTCTTAATTATTGGCAACCTTTAAGCCACACCAGAACATTGTAAGCATAACTGGCACTCTGGCAGAAGTACCAAAACAAGCGTAATTAAAAAAAAAACTGAAGTCCCTGTGTTTACTCGAGATATGTCAGTCTGGCAGACCCGCGCGAGGCAGTAAATAGACGAGTTATAGGAATAATCACATTGAGATCGTGTGATAGGAATAATCACACGGCGCATATATGTACTCAGATTCCAAAGGTTAATCGACGCAACGGATTATAGAGGGCCCTCGGCCCTCCTGTATATGATGCAACGGATTGTAGAAGTAGAGTCGACCGTGATTGATGTCATCCGCCGTGACGTGCATGTCAAGCATGCAAGCTTACAATACGCTAACACACAGATAGCATCATACGTGGCGTGAATGACTAGTGATTGGAATGGTAAATGGAATGGGTAGCTTTCTTCAGGGATCACTAGTGATCGAGATCATGCTCACAATCATGGATTTCCATGGCTTGTTGTTAGCCACATCGCGTCGCCAACCTGCCTTCTCTCTTTCATCATGGCTCACATTGAGCCACCTGACAGAAATGTCACTTACGTTTTAATTATCCAGCCTTTGCATGATTGCAATATCAGACTGTACTACTTTTTCAGGAATAAGAATATTATTATTCCAGCATCTACATACAAAAGATGCATATATATAGTTATAATCAAAAGAAAACTAAGCAAACAATTATTAAGAGTAAAAGGAAAAAAGAAACCTGCCTCATGACTCTGTAACAACCAAACAAACTAACAAAGCTCTAGCTCCTCCAGCCACCACCAAAACAATGAAGTCTTAAAATCTGAAGCGATGCCTCCATGGAGGGCAAACACATCCAAATCGTGTCCTTGCATTATCAAGTTATAACCAGATAAAGGACCTTCACCCTCAGCAAATAAGATCTCGTAAGTAGTTTTACAGCCTGGTGACGGGAGGGGAAACAGGGAGAATCATCTAGTCACATTCGCAATTTGAGAGCACCAGTAAAGATTTTTTTTTGTCTCCCAACTACACGTTTTAATTTGCTCGAATTACCCACAGATGGAGACGACCATGTTCCATCCCTGCAGCTTCACTAGGGGTAAGTACAGGATGTCAGGGTTCTCTTTTTTTCAGATAATCAAAAGAATGAGGAGAAGTTGTCATGCCGATTAGTGGACAGCGTTTGCAACGCTGGGCATAGCAAACAGTTGTTTCCGGTATGGCCGCACGTACGGCACAAGATAAGCAAAACCATCTGTTTCTCCGGCGCCACGTCCATGAAGACATGAGGTGCCACCCAACCATCTAGAGTAATATCAGAACGATCTTCGAGCATGGCCAGAGAGATACTCGGTGCCATGAACTGTTGCTCTTCCTGGGCTGCAGGAGAGATGCACAGACCTCAGACCGACAAGCTCCACAAACTGATAGATCTGCATCTGTTGTACGTGGAAGGGTGTTGCCCTTAGAATACTCCACTGCTTGTATCTACGGTTCCTGGCACTCAGATAGGATGACGACAGGGTCAAGGGGGTCCAACGGTGTGGGGACTGGTGTAGCTCCTCAAGAGACAGCAACCACGCTAGCTCTTCATCCTGGATGTGAGTTTTAAGCGTCTCCGCTAATCGCAGGATCGAGTCAGTCTGTGCCGGTGAACGGACACAACAGTACAGCACATAAATAACATGAATTTGCATATTTAAGTTATTACAACAAGTTTAAATGAATTAAAACACGTGAGTACACAGCGGAAGTCTAAGAGAAAGAAAC
>LAPY01002931.1:37687-56746 GCA_000970635.1 Eragrostis tef
CGACGAGCCCAAGCTCAACAAGTACAGCGCCCGCATCACCGAGCCCAAGTCGCAGGGCGCGTCGCAGGCCGTGCTCTACGGCGTCGGCCTCACCGACGCCGACCTCCGCAAGCCGCAGGTCGGCATCTCCTCGGTCTGGTACGAGGGCAACACCTGCAACATGCACCTGCTCCAACTCGCCGAGGCCGTGCGCGAGGGCGTCCGCGAGGCCGGCATGGTCGGCTTCCGATTCAACACCGTCGGCGTCAGCGACGCCATCTCCATGGGCACCCGGGGCATGTGCTACAGCCTCCAGTCCCGCGACCTCATCGCCGACAGCATCGAGACCGTCATGGGCGCGCAGCACTACGACGCCAACATCTCCATCCCTGGTTGCGACAAGAATGTGAGTTCCAATCTGACGAATTCCTCTCTTCTGAAATCACACTTCAATTCAGGTTCTATCATCAGCACATTGAGATGCTGAGCAATTAGCATACCTCATGTTGAGTTCTACAGTTTGATTGCAATGAGTGCTCAAAGTTTATGCTGGAGATAGGATTATTGGGGGTTGGCGATGTACTTTGAGCCTAGTGGTGCTACAAAGGGGAAACCAGCAATAGAAACTGGACCTTTCTTATCTTATTATCTTATGCAAAGCAGTCACATTACTTTGGTCCCTAGATGCAGCAAAAAGCTTATCTTTTTTGCTGAAAAAGTATGAGCTTTCTGAAGTGCTCAGTAAAACTTTTGCCTTATTTGTTTTTTGGATGATGCTGAGGTGATTGGACATGTGTTTTGACTTTAAGATTACGAACTGATTAGTATGTTTCTGCTGCATGATTCGAAAAGTAATTTTAACTGTCGAGATCTTAGTTGCTGCCAGATTTAACGGTCCTTTGGTTGCAGATGCCAGGAACAATAATGGCAATGGGGCGGCTTAATCGACCTAGTATCATGATATATGGTGGAACTATTAAGGTAATGCTCCCCTGCTCTCTTACTAATTCCAAAATATTCTGTTCTTGTCTGGTTTCAATACATGAATAGCTGAATGACCAATAGTTACCATAGTTACTTTTTTCTGGGAATTCAAATTAATGTTTTTGATCCCCATACACGTGTGTTCTCTGTCCGTAACTGGTGATAAGTCTGTTAAATACTACTGTGGCAAATCTAGAGTTAGAGCAATGGTGGTACCAAATATATAAATTTTGTACTTTATCTTGGATAATTATGGGCTAAAGGTGGTGCACGAGTGGTCAAAAATCAACAATTAGCACTTAAAGTTTAATTTACCCTGGTGCCATGGCACCAAGCTAGCTCTACCTGCCATCGCCCCTGAAATACTATATATGAGTTTTTGATCTGTTCTTACTGACTGATTTTCTTGATGCAGCCTGGTCACTTTCAGGGCAATTCTTATGACATAGTATCTGCTTTCCAGGCATGTCTATTATCTTTGATATGTTCAGCTTCAGCAACTATATACAGGTACCCATTTTGGAAAGTTATACCTACTGCTTATGCTTACTTGGGTTTGATGTTTCTATGCAGTGCTACGGAGAATATGTCACCGGATCAATCACTGAGGAGCAAAGAAAGAATGTAGTCCGCAATTCATGCCCGGGGGCAGGGGCATGTGGTGGTATGTACACGGCAAACACTATGGCATCTGCTATTGAGACTATGGGCATGAGCCTCCCCTACAGGTGCAAATGATGTCTTGATTTTTCTAGCTTATTATCTCGAAGCAAAGTTTGTTTCTTTTTACATCAATATGCTTGGAATGTCTAGTTTGATTTTTCTTTTCTTTGTATGAATCTTATTTCTCTGTGTACCAAAGTTCTTCGACACCTGCTGAAGACCCACTAACGATCTGCTATTGAGACTATGGGCATGAGCCTCCCTTACAGGTGCAAATGATGTCTTGATTTTTTTGTCTAGTTTATTATCTTGAAACAAAGTTTATTTTTACATCAATATGCTTGGAATATCTAATTTGATTTTTTTTCTTTGTATGAATCTTCTTTCTCTATGTACCAAAGTTCTTCAACCCCTGCTGAAGACCCACTAAAGCTAGAGGAATGCCGTCTTGCTGGGAAATATCTTTTGGAATTACTGAAGATGGATTTGAAGCCTAGGGACATAATCACAGAGAAGTCACTGCGCAATGCAATGGTTATTGTCATGGCACTTGGTGGATCAACCAATGCTGTATTGCATTTGATTGCTATTGCTCGGTGGGTTTATTATCTTCTTGTATATGCCAAATTCTTAGGTAGATAATTGCTCATTGATTTTCTTCTTTCAGGTCAGTAGGTTTGCATTTGACTCTTGATGACTTTCAAAAGGTCAGTGACCAAGTTCCTTTCCTTGCGGACCTCAAGCCCAGTGGCAAATATGTCATGGAGGATCTGCATAAGGTAAATGCTTGTTGCTAAAAGGATTTCTTTATTTCTGTTTTGAGCACATGTTCAATCCACCTTCAGTTTCTTGATAGTACTAAAATTAATCGATGAAATGAGGCTAAGAATAAAGCACTTGTTACAGATTGGCGGGACACCTGCAGTCATTCATTATCTTCTGGAACAAGGTCTTCTTGACGGGGACTGTATGACTGGTGGGTACAGTCAATACATGTTTATCAAGCAATGTACGAGCTTCAATTTTTAGTGGGGTAATAACAGTATTTTTCTCTTGTCCTTTCAGTCACTGGAAAAACTCTCGCTGAAAATGCCAAAATCTTCCCTCCTCTGTCCGAAGGGCAGGTAAAGATCAATCATGTATTCTTCAGCTTTATCATTGAAATATTTTGATAATAACATCTTTCTTTGTACACACAGCAAATAATTCGACCTCTGGACAACCCTATCAAATCAACTGGCCATATACAAATACTTTATGGCAACCTTGCACCAAAAGGCTCTGTAGCAAAAATAACTGGCAAAGAGGGACTGTTTTTTTCAGGTGAATTTTGTTGCTTCCATCTTTAATCCTTGTAAGCATACTTTGTGTGCATTTAACTGTTATCTGGTCAATTGTCAGGCCCCGCGTTAGTTTTTGAGGGTGAAGAATCCATGATTACAGCAATATCAGAAAACCCATCTACCTTCAAGGTAATACGTGCACCACATGCAATTTCTGCACCTAAAATTGTCACTATTGATTTGCATTTCTGAGAAGCACTATTGCATTTTTCTGCCTTTTAAGCATTGATAAGGGAATACACTGAGCACATCCTGTGTTCTTATGATGGATTGTTTTATTTGGCTGTGACTGGCACTACAGGGAAAAGTAGTAGTTATCCGGGGAGAAGGACCAAAAGGTGGGCCAGGGATGCCTGAAATGCTGACTCCAACAAGCGCAATAATGGGTGCTGGTCTTGGAAAGGTACCACTATCCACTAAGCTCAGATCTTGGCACTTGTCAGCCAGTAGACTTTAGTTTTTAATTTTCAAATTTTCTTGAAAGTAGTATGCTAAATAAGGTCGATGTCATGTTTTTTCTCCACCTCTTTTGTGTCAGACATCCATGAATGATATAAAAATACAGTAAGATGGTGATATAATTGGATGCGTAGATAGAAAAAGTATATAGACAGAGCCAAGTTGTAGTATTGTCACTTTAAGAGGGGGACCAAAATATAGCTTTCCTGCAGCTTTAGGAAGCAAATACATATGCATATAATGCTGTATATGAAGCATGGTGGGGGGCAGAGCTCCTCTAAGCACCCCTGCGTCCATCCCGGATACAAACAACTTCCTCATGCCACGTGCTCCACAGGGCTGCTCCATAATCCCGATATTCTTTGGCACTGATTCAGAAATTGTTAAAAGCGGAAAAAGTCATTCAAATTTCATAAACACAGCACTGGGATTCTTTATTACCTTTTGACTCATTCTTTATATTTGAATTTTATGGTGTTCCCTTTTTTTTGGTACTCCTATATTTGTTGTGTAACATCATGATGACTAGCTTTCATCAGATGATTTATTTCTTGTGATAGTTGAATGTGATCCCCGTTTAACAACGTTCAATCTTAATTATAGGAGTGCGCCCTGCTGACAGATGGTAGGTTTTCTGGAGGATCACATGGATTTGTTGTTGGTCACATTTGTCCTGAAGCACAGGTACTGTGTTGTGGCACTCAACCAATGGCAACATTTATTAACAGAACTTCAAGTTTATTTTTCACCACCAGTGTAAAATATTTTTTAAAAAAAATTACCAAAGAAGGTTCATTATATTTACAATGGATCTATTTTCAGGAAGGTGGCCCAATCGGTCTTGTCCAGAATGGTGATAAGATCACCATTGATGTTGGTAAGAGAGTAATTGATGTTGATCTGACCGAAGAGCAGCTGGACGAAAGGCGGAGGCAGTGGAGTCCGCCAGCATACAAGACCAACCGCGGAGCACTTTGGAAGGTACAGTAGCTTAAACATTAAAACTGATCCTGTTCTATAGGATTACCCTTAAGCTCTAAATATGATTGGATTTCCATCTATTCTTGCAGTACATAAAGCTTGTGGCTCCGGCCTCGAGGGGATGTGTCACCGATGAGTAGCTGCCCAGATTGTGCAGATCCTGTGGGTTGCAAGCAAAAGCTGATTTCTCAGGACAATTTTCTTGTGAGATTGGTTCATGGTAGTTGTTAGCAATAAAATGTCAGTTTCAAATCATAAGAAACTGCTGAATAATGAAGTGTTGGTGATCTGTCTGTCAAAATAATGGTGGGCATTTTTTTTCAAGTTTCTCCCTAGCTTGTAGTTTGTACTTTGTTCAAGACAGACAATAATGTTGATTTTCTTTGGTTCACTACTGGAAACACCTTGAGGATCTGGCGTACTTCTCTCGCTTGAGTCTAAAATTCTCTCATATTTCTTGCTTTTGGAAACACCTTGAGGATCCGGTAATAGTTTTTCTGATAATGTGTGGTGCCCTCATCTACAGTACCAAGTTCAAAAAAAAAAAAAGTTTCTGCAAATGTTACTTGGGTTGTTTATTTGATGGTCTAGAGACTCTGGACTATGAGCAGGCTAATCAAATTGCCTTTTTAGGCTACACAATTTAAAAAGGAAATAATAATCTGTTGCTTGGGCTCGCATGACTTACTTGGGCCTCTCCCTTTATGTAGTACTAGTACACCTGAGCAGCCCACGGCCTAGTCGACGACTCCCCTCCCCTCTCGCGAGGCCAGAGTCCGCGGTGTTCATCTTCTCCCCAGTTGTTCGACCTCCGCCGCACTTCCTCCGCCGCCGCCGCACTTCGCAGCCTACCGCGCTGCCGTCCCTATCGACTCCCTGCTCGTCGCATCTGTCCGCGTCATCTGACCGGGCTGCTAGCAATGGCGACCGAGCCGCCGCCGCCGGCGGAGAAGAAGAAGAAGGCGCCGCTCCCCAAGGTGGTCACGCTCAACAAGGCCCTCAAGCTGGTGAGCTCTCCGCTAACGCCTCTTCTCCTCAAATCCTTCCTTCCGAAGCGTGGTTCCCCTCCTTCAGTGCTCGATGCAATGAGCCAATGCTTCTCTTTCCCTCGGCGCCAGCGTTAGGTTTTATACACGTTACCAGCAACCTGATTGACGAAACAGCAATGGAAATTGGAATGTGCCCGGACCAGGAGTAAGGACCATGTATGCTGGAGAGCACGTTGAAACCAGCAACCTGATTAACAACTGCTCCTGCTTTCACGTTGTCATGTGATGATGCTGTTGGCCCTTCTGAATGCCTTCCCGTTTGTTCTTCTCTGCTACTATATCGCATTCCCCGCACACCCAGTTTATGGCTAGATGCATCTTGCTGCATCGAATTAGTGATCAAAACTGCAGCCATGCTGTTTTAAATCACACAAGTAGATCCCTGAAGCCTACTATGCTGCATCAAGAAGCACATCCGCATGTTCTTTTGCACTCTCCTTGTCATCAATTTCTACCCTACTTACCCTTGTCACGAATCATTTTCAGGCTCAGACATGGGTGGACAAAATGAGTGCGTCTGACCCAGATGAACCCAATGATAAGGATTTCGAGGGCCGGCCATCGAGGTATGGTTCACTCACACATTCTGCTCAATCAAGGCATGCATCCTAGATAACTGGTATCTGACGGCACAACTTCTTTTAGGCTTGGTCTTGGTGCTAAAGTGGCACTTGGTGTGAAGCGTGCGGCTCCCACTGACCCAGTTGAGAGGAGGTTGCTCGGGAAGGTGAATGCACAGAAGAGAAGGTCCATGGAGGAGGAGAATAAAACTGCTAAGGAGGCGAATGAGGCTAGTGATGATGATAGCGGGGAGCCTGAAAGCAGAACCAGTGCCTTTAACAAGAAAAGGACATTGCCTTCAGTTACTTCCAAGCCATCAGGGAAGAAGGCCAAGTGACAATTTGTATGCATGCACCATCTGAGTGTTCATATTCATATCTGCATGCTTTCATCCGAGTTTCTACAAGCTCCAAGACTTATGCTATTCACAGGCTTTAGTATACCCTCATATAGTCTAGTGTGTGAGTTCGGAATGTAAAGAGAAAGCTGTGCTGGATATTGTTCATGCTTTTTGGCAATTGAGGAATGTCCAGATTGTTTGTTCAATGTTGAATATCCTGAGATACTTTCATTTGATTATTAAAGTTCCTCACTGATCGACTCAAATGGTCTGTCCAACAAAAGCTATTAGAATAGTTCATATGTTGCATTCTTGTCTTAAATAAATGTGAACAGTCATTTCTGAAGAATGGCTGCTCAAAGTGCAGAAGTGCAGTAGAGTTATCCTTTTTGCTATGATTATTTTCATGAACAATGTTTTTTTTATATTTTTCTCATGCATTATGCTAGCATAATGTTTCTACCTGTGGATAAGGTGGAAAAGGATTTTGCTTTTATTCTAGAAAGGAGGACTAGTGCATGGTCCAGTTGGCAAGGATGCTGGCTGCATCCATGCCCACTGGCTTTCGAGCCTAGCTCGCTCAACACAGGTGCTCGCCTCCTCTTTCTTAATGAAACAGCAGTGCTCCTTCCTATGGTGTCTGGGCCATGCCTTTCATTTTTCTTGAAAAGAAATATCTCTTCTGTGTTTATTTCCTCATTTTTCCTTCCAGGAAATCCAATGAGGATGGATCCTCGAGATAGATCCCTCCTACAGGTAGTGGTTTTTGTACCATCTTGATGCAGAAATGTCACATCTGGCACCAGCGGGTAGAAGGATGGAAGAGGTTCAGGAGGAATACTCGGTGCAGAATATGACAGTTCTAGGACTACTAATGCATGGTTCCATACGCTTTTTTCATAAGCAATTACCTGAGAAAACCTATGCTGCTGCATTTCTCCGACCAGACCACATCAATATCCTGGTATGTTCTTGTCTTTGGGCGTAACATGTTCATTTACTTTTACTATTTATTTAGTCTATCTTTGGTTGTTTCTGAACATTATACATGTAAAAAATTGGAAGTCGGATGGTTTATCTGGATGCGATAGCTAGACACGGCCAATTTTAACTTAGTACAGGATACCATAAAAATGTGCAATTATGCACACATGAAAGTATTGTTAAGTGAGAGAGAGAGTGCAAGATAGGGAGCCAGGGAGGCATGAACCTAGCCTGGGGGATGTCTGATAAGAAAATTTAGATCCTTGTTTGCAGTAGTGCTTCTGTCCTTGGTAGCAATCTACCATTCTGATCAATGAACCATGTCTTGGCACGCGAGGATGCTGATATGACTCGTAGTCGCTGCCAAGGCCAGCAGACATGTCTTAATCTTCTGCGAGTACTTTCTTTCTCCTTTCTTCCATTTGGATCTTCTCGCTCAATTTGTCTTGTCAACTCTTCTATCCTCTGTTGCAGCCCAGCAGATCTGCTGTCAGCAAGCTTGAGGCATGCATCTGCAGCAGCTTGTGCTGCCATTGCACTGGCTGCTAATTTCTCTTTTAGCTGCAGCTTACTGTTTGCAGCCTTCAGTTCTGCTTTTACCCTTCTTAGTTCTTCTCTGAGCAAGGTAATCTGGAAAGATGGCCCATTAAAGCATGTCATAATTGAGAATAATAGCTTGCCTATGACATTTTGCATTAGGTTTTCTCAATTTTCCATGAGTTTTATTTGTTTCTTTTTATTTTGCCTTGATAGTATGATTGCGAACTAAGGAAATCAAACTTGTAATTTTCTATATTCATAAGTTGACATGCATTACTAAGGCATCACGTTAAAACATGTTTGTTTTTTGGGTTTTTTTTTTCAGAAAGAGAAATACACCTCATGTCATCAAATGGACCATCTGTTGGATTACCTCCTGGTTGAGCTCTTTCATGGAAGATTTCCCAGCTTCTACCTCCAGTTCACATGCCTCCCTCCATCGGTCCGCGTCCTGTTCTACTGCTTTCATCCTTAGAGTGAGCTCTTCCACCTTAAGCATTGAGAAAACATACTTCAGGTCTTTCGCATTCACACATTCACATGGCTAGCAGATAATTGGATGCAGAACTAGATTTCTGCTTACACTGTGAACTAGGATGCGTTCTCTTTCTTCCAAATCTTTTATTTGTGATTCATATTTGACCATCTTCTGAGCATGTTCGGTAGCAAGAAGTTGGAAATGATCACAGTCTGACCTGTTGGAGAAAGTTGATGTTGCCATTTAGCACAGATCACAGGAAGGCCATCGAGAAATCAGTCTTTGGTGAATGAGTTTCTTGATTTACCTGGACTCATCCAAGGTCTGCCTTAGATCACTGATCTCGTGATACAGGGTTTTTATTGTGTTTTCAACAAAAGAAGCCTGAAAGGAAATAGCTTGAATGATTGACCAACAAGTTCTCCGATAAGGAATAATCTCTAAGCATTGAGTAGCTACCCAAAAAAATAATAATTAAATGAATACTTAATCTAGAGAGAAGGGAGTGATGTCGGAAGTTTTTACCAGACTGACAACCTCTTGTTCAGTTTCTCTTCCACTAGATGTTGCACTGGCATGGGAGGCGCTCATCTCATCACTTACTGGTTCTCCATTTATTACCTCCATGATGAAGCCAAAGCCGACCTTCTGTAATCCTTTCTCAGCTATCTGCAAGATTGCACTTCTTCCCTGCTCGCTATCGCCCTTCAATATACGGAGGCTGTTCTCGGTTGCTTCCTTCTCAGCTATGGCAATCTTCAACATGCTGTGGGTATCCTGGTTCTCCTTCACTAAACTTGATACTCTGCTCTCCATTCTACTTTTCTCCTTCCTTTGCATCTCCATACACCCTGAGAGCTTGAAATCCACCTCCCTGGCTAACTCATGAATGTTATGAGTCTCAAATGCCAGAAATTTCAGCCCGTCATTTGCATCCATATTTAATCCGTGTCCAATCCTGACAGCTCTGTCATCAGAAATTCTGCCCAAGATATCCTCCAAAATCCCATGTACTGCTTGAAGTGAGCTGGTAATCTGTTGCATGGTTACCTTGGGTTGATCCATGACTGATCTATTGTGTGCAAACGTGGTGTATGAGAAGGGGCATTGTTTGAGGGAGAATATAGCGTGTTGAGTAGCTAACAGTCAAGGAAAACCTTGAAGAGTAGTTGGCTGACTGATAGACTCAGTAGCCTGACTTTTTCCATTATATTGGCTGATTTGTGTTCAAGAGTAGTTGGCTAATTCATTGTCTTGTTTCCATCTCCAATGCCTTCGCTCTGATAGGATTGATTGCTTGGCCACGAGCAGGTTGTCAAGAAATGACATTATATTCATTCAAAACCACAATAATAATGCTCGTCATTCCAACAAAATGTAAATTTTCAGATTTAAGGTTTGTTGGGGCCCTCCTTTATAGGGAAAGGCACCCTCCAAAAATTGGCGTATGCTGCTATTTGCGGCGCACGCACGGTATTCTTTAGTAAAAGGCGAAAGAATAGTTCGCTCTGTGCGCACCGCGCAGCTGCGTGTTCTTCTGATGGTGTGTTGCCTCCATTGTTATCCACGCTGTGGCATCTCCCTGTCCATCGCCTGCCGAGGTGGGACTAATCAAATCCCTTGGCATTTATTAGCGTTGCATGTGCCGTCAGTAGACTTAAGATGGGTACGTAGTTAATTACTTGCTCGTATTAAGCAAAGGATGCAGCGCTAAAATCATATCGATCGGTCGATCGGTCGTTGTATGAGCTCTGCCCTTGACGCAAAAAACTTGGTGCACTGAATGGTCTACTGACGCGTACCCATCCGTAGATAAAGATTTGCATGCATGCATATTGAGCGAGCGTTGGATGCCAGTAGGTTGGGCGAAAAGGTCGTGCGCGTACGTGTCGTCAGTCGTGTCGTTTGTTTGTTTTTGCCCTTTCCATATTTGCAGAGAAAGAGTCATATTTTTTGTTCACCCACAATATAATACTAGACAGATATCCGAGAAAAGTTATTACATATTTATTTTTTAGGGGGGATGGGATGGATACACAAGTTTATTTATTGAGAAATTAAGGAAAGAAAAATAAAACATATATAGGCCCAACCCGGCCTGGAGTATATGCTACTATTGGGCTGATCAATGGAGTGAGTCAGTCTCACTCACAGGAAGACGACACCGTGGACGCGAACTGAGATGAAGCTGATGGAGAAGATGGCCGCCGGGCGCGGCGCGTTGCCGGCGGCTGCAACCACGACCCCGCCGCCGACGTCGACGACACCACCGCCGCCGCCTCCGGCCTCAAGGTCCGCCGCAAGGTCCGGAGGCGCCACGTTGATATAAGCATAGGCATCTTGTTTCTTCAAAAAAGAAACAAAGAGTAAGCATCTTGCAGAAGTAAACGACGATACAAGTTCAGAAATTTTGAGGAAACATCACAATTGAACAATACATTATTTTTCTTAACGCCGAGGATTCTAGGATCAATTGTCCCCTTACTCTGCTATTTGAGGAGATGACTCTGGCGGGCATGTAGGGTCACACATGGGGCAAAAAACCTGGCACATATCCCTTGTGCGGTAACAATACGCAATAGGCTTTCGGTTTTGGCAGCAGTAGCAATCTTTCTTGTCACATGTATTCAAAGTACAAAACTGAATCTTGAATCTCCTAGTATCGTCTACTGATGTCAAGTCGACCGCAGTAGCATTCGGACCCCTCTCGACCAACCTATTGATGTAGCTCCGATTTACACCTTTAGCCTCGAGTAGTTGACGCTGAACTATTGCAGTTTTAGTCAGTAGCTAGATACATATTGCTCGTATAATACAATGGCATGCCAGTTGATAACAAGAAAGATGATGGTGTATACGTACACTATGTGCAGGCACTGTTGAACACAAGTAAAACACCATAAAGAAAAGGGTGACCTTGTACACCATGCTGCCACCACCGTTGGTCGTCATGTAGTGTGGTAATTAGATCTCTTACCTATTGCCAACAATGTGAGAAAGAGCAAATGGTTCTGGTTTCCTCGCACCTAGAGATATATATAGAGGTATATGCTGGAATACACATCCATAGGTGCATTGTATCCATTGGTAGTCAATGTGTAACCTTTAACTGAGAGCTATATATTGTTATTCTAAACAAAGGATAGATTAATGCATGATTCATCCAAACATTTTGTGAAGAACCTATTTTAGCATTGCTATAATTTTTCGGGACAGACAATTTATTGATACTGACCGATACATTACATGGGTGTCGTGAATGCATTGACTGTGGTAACCGAGTGAGCCGGTAAATCAAATTATTATAATTTTATTTTATTTTATTTAAACAATCAGAAAAAAAAAGTATCTGGCCTTGACTTCAAAAGAGGCTACGGCGATCTAATTTTTATTTACCGTTTGAAAAATAAACGTCTCAGAATATTTTTTTTATCTTACCTCCTACTAGTATCGTAGTACAGCAAAAGGATCCAGAACTACAGTAAAAGGTCTCATCCCTACTGCTGCTATAAGGGGCCAAACGTCAAAGAAAATTTGGTGTTTTTACCTCTGATTTCAAAGCTAATCGCGATTTTACTCCTCATTTTTCAACTTTATAATTTTACCTCTAGTTTTTCAAAACGAAGACAAAGTTTACATCTTTTGTATAGATAAATAAAATGGACGGATACTCTTGTTAAACATTAGCCTCTTTTGAAGTCAAGGCCGGGTAAAACCGCAGAGTTGAAAAACGAAAGGTAAAATCGCAATGAGATTTAAAACGAAGGGTAAAAACGCCAATGCCCAGACGTCAAATGGGGTGCAGAATGGCAACTGGCAAGCTGGCATTCAAGAGAAACCCAGAAACAACATTCTAATATATCCCTAAAATCTCAGATTACCTCGTTTGACTTTTCAAAGCAAATAGATAATTAAAACTTATGTATAGATAAGATTCAAAACTATTATAATTGTATCACCATGTCATCAATACAAATCACCATGTCACAGGTGATTCAAAACTCAAAATTGTATCTAAGATTCATGAACTATCATTATATGACTTTCAACTTATGTATAGATAATTAAAGAAGCATGGCTCGTCCCTAAATACACAGTTCATGCTATTTGGTGAACGTAGGGCTGAGCTCTCCCCCTTGTCCACCTCTTTTCTCTCTGGCAATTCTCGCTGCAGCAGAGTCGAACCTTTCACCACGTCCTCGATCAGGGTATCCTCGCTGATCCATGGCGAGAGATATGATAAACACTTGTGCCACGCTGCAGCTCGCGTCTACGTACGTACTCTCAGCAAAAGAAGATACATGCAAGCGATACAAGTCAGAGAATTAATGTTTAATCATCAAGAAATATAATCAGCCTGCTGTGCGGGATACAGGCATTGTTGTGCACACGTAAAACACCACGAAAAGGAGAGCATCTTGTACTGCATGCTGCTCCCCATACTGCTGTGGTGATTAGATCTTGATTGACTGGAGAGAGAGAGAGAGAGAGAGAGAGAGAGAGAGGAGGGTTGAGAGAGAGAGAGAGAGAGAGAGAGAGAGAGAGAGAGAGAGAGAGAGAGAGAGAGAGAGAGAGAGAGAGAGAGAGAGAGAGAGAGAGAGAGAGAGAGAGAGAGAGAGAGAGAGAGAGAGAGAGAGAGAGAGAGAGAGAGAGAGAGAGAGAGAGAGAGAGAGAGAGAGAGAGAGAGAGAGAGAGAGAGAGAGAGAGAGAGAGAGAGAGAGAGAGAGAGAGAGAGAGAGAGAGAGAGAGAGAGAGAGGAGGGTTGTGGTTTCCTCGCACCAAGGTATAAACACGTAAGTAGTCTAAGTAGGTACATCTAGTTGCATTGTATCCATCGATTGTCAATGTATATCGTTTAATTAACGTTATGTATTGTAAAAGGCTCTCTCTACGGTAGTTCTAAATAACTGTGGACCGTTCATTTGAGTAAATCTCGAGGCAAAAGATAAAGTCTTGCACCTTAAAGTGCAAAACTTCATCCATAATTACTTTTATTATTTTCTTTTTTATTCTAAAAAGTAATTCTATTTAAGAAACAAATTCGGATTTTCATGGAAAGTCTTGCCGATTTTATCCTGATTTGTTTGGAGTGAAGGTCCATGTGGCCAGACTTTTAGAAACCGTGTCATGTTTTGGATAAACAAATGACATGTTTGGGAAATGGACGCGACATCCTAGTTGTGCCATGGGATATTGTAATTTTCTTGTCGAGTTAAGATAACAAACGGGAAATTGAACGTGACATGGTCTTGTTAACATAACATGACATCCTAGTTGTGACATGGTCTGGTTAATTTTTTAAGAGTCGTGCCATGGGAAATAGAACGTGACATCCTAGCTAGGTTGTGACATGGTCTGGTTAATTTTTTAAGAATCGTGTCATGATTGGAAAAGAAGGTTACGTGGTGCAAGAAAAAAAGAACGTGATATGATGTTTAGTACTAGAACGTGTTGTGCTACCAAAAGAAAGAAAGGGAGGGAGAAAATGTTACCAGCTAAAAATAATACGTGCCATGCATGAGAAAATCAGAGAGGAGATTGCGGAAACGAGATCCTTAGGGCAACCGCAATGTAGTTCTAAAGCAGTCAATAGCGAATAAAAAAATTCCTTGCAGCTAACTGAAACATTGTGCAAGCAGTCAATAAGTAGTCCATATATACGAAAAGCCGTCCGTAAAGCTATGGACCAGCTGAAAGCCCATTTAAAATGTTACTTGTACAGTGAATAAGTAAACAAATGAGAAGATGCTCTGCATATTCAGAAGAGAATCGATGGCCAATGGCTTATTTTATTCTTTGGTGGCACCCATCTTTACTTCTTACCATTATGAACCTGGCTTTAGCTAAAGTCACCCTGACAGAGGACCTACACATTTAGACTACTTCTCCATTGCACATTGCTCTTGCTCTTAGGGTGCAAGAGTAGAGAGAAGGGACTATCGTAGAAAGAGGATAGATCTAGATCTACGCGTGATCCCTCCAAACATTATGTAAAAAAGCGATTTTAGTAGTACTATCTATTATGTCAAAGATTGACCGTGGCGGAGCTTCACCTGATTAGTGGGTGATTATGCTTAAAATCTCATTAGATAGAAGATTTTACTGTTCACCTAATGAAGTTTTTGGTTAGGGTGAGGGGCGCATGACCCCTGTCCTGTTGCACAGTTCCATCTTTCAATATTGTTTGCGTTGGACATGCTCTGAATCTTGTAGTCCATCAGATTCTGCATCAAAATCTTCACTGTCTGCAGCTGAATCTTTGTAAGCAGTACCACTTACAGAATATGCAGAGTTAACACTTGAAATCAGATATGGTTTCATTTATGAGAGAATTACCGAGCTCATGCCCAGGTACTGAACATGTTTAGCTGAAACAGGTCGGAATGTTTTTGGCTTGTTGAGTTTCTGTGATGGGCTCACTTGCAAGGGGGAAACACATTTTCAACAGATACCACATCACGACGGCCAGTAGACCTACCGAAACATGTACAACCTTTGTGGGTAGCACTATAGCCAAACGAGTAAGAAAACATACGTTGCAGCCCGCAGATGTCATCTGCATCTGCGTGTTGCAGCCCATCGCGTTGGTGCCCCTGGCCTTGCTGCTCTTGTTTGGTTCTTCATCATGGCATGGTGGGTAGGCTTTTCTTCTTCACTTCGGCTCCAATCTGCATTAAGGGATCTTGCTACTGTTACTAGCAGCCTTGTGTCCTTCTTTGATTTTCCTCATGTCATGTTCCAAACGGCCAAACAAGGTTCATGGGAGCAGGCTTCAGGACACACCTGATGACGTTTCAAAAAAAAAAAAGAAGGACACACCTGGCCTGACTGACAGCACAGGTCTTGCCGTTCTCCTCTGCCGGAATGTAGAAACTACAAAGCTCTTTCGCCGCCGGCGCCCTTGGATAGTTGGATGCCTTCGCCCGTTCCATCTGGAACAATGGGCCCCTCTAAAATGCGAAAAGCATTTTGGAGTGTTCGTTTTACGGGGGTCTAAAATTTAAAAAGGTCTAAATAAAAGAATCTTATCATTTAAGAGTATTAAATAAAGTTTAATTACAAAACTAGCTGGAAATTGAACGTGACATGGTCTTGTTAACATAACATGACATCCTAGTTGTGACATGGTCTGGTTAATTTTTTAAGAATCGTGTCATGATTGGAAAAGAAGGTTACGTGGTGCAAGAAAAAAAGAACGTGATATGATGTTTAGTACTAGAACGTGTTGTGCTACCAAAAGAAAGAAAGGGAGGGAGAAAATGTTACCAGCTAAAAATAATACGTGCCATGCATGAGAAAATCAGAGAGGAGATTGCGGAAACGAGATCCTTAGGGCAACCGCAATGTAGTTCTAAAGCAGTCAATAGCGAATAAAAAAATTCCTTGCAGCTAACTGAAACATTGTGCAAGCAGTCAATAAGTAGTCCATATATACGAAAAGCCGTCCGTAAAGCTATGGACCAGCTGAAAGCCCATTTAAAATGTTACTTGTACAGTGAATAAGTAAACAAATGAGAAGATGCTCTGCATATTCAGAAGAGAATCGATGGCCAATGGCTTATTTTATTCTTTGGTGGCACCCATCTTTACTTCTTACCATTATGAACCTGGCTTTAGCTAAAGTCACCCTGACAGAGGACCTACACATTTAGACTACTTCTCCATTGCACATTGCTCTTGCTCTTAGGGTGCAAGAGTAGAGAGAAGGGACTATCGTAGAAAGAGGATAGATCTAGATCTACGCGTGATCCCTCCAAACATTATGTAAAAAAGCGATTTTAGTAGTACTATCTATTATGTCAAAGATTGACCGTGGCGGAGCTTCACCTGATTAGTGGGTGATTATGCTTAAAATCTCATTAGATAGAAGATTTTACTGTTCACCTAATGAAGTTTTTGGTTAGGGTGAGGGGCGCATGACCCCTGTCCTGTTGCACAGTTCCATCTTTCAATATTGTTTGCGTTGGACATGCTCTGAATCTTGTAGTCCATCAGATTCTGCATCAAAATCTTCACTGTCTGCAGCTGAATCTTTGTAAGCAGTACCACTTACAGAATATGCAGAGTTAACACTTGAAATCAGATATGGTTTCATTTATGAGAGAATTACCGAGCTCATGCCCAGGTACTGAACATGTTTAGCTGAAACAGGTCGGAATGTTTTTGGCTTGTTGAGTTTCTGTGATGGGCTCACTTGCAAGGGGGAAACACATTTTCAACAGATACCACATCACGACGGCCAGTAGACCTACCGAAACATGTACAACCTTTGTGGGTAGCACTATAGCCAAACGAGTAAGAAAACATACGTTGCAGCCCGCAGATGTCATCTGCATCTGCGTGTTGCAGCCCATCGCGTTGGTGCCCCTGGCCTTGCTGCTCTTGTTTGGTTCTTCATCATGGCATGGTGGGTAGGCTTTTCTTCTTCACTTCGGCTCCAATCTGCATTAAGGGATCTTGCTACTGTTACTAGCAGCCTTGTGTCCTTCTTTGATTTTCCTCATGTCATGTTCCAAACGGCCAAACAAGGTTCATGGGAGCAGGCTTCAGGACACACCTGATGACGTTTCAAAAAAAAAAAAGAAGGACACACCTGGCCTGACTGACAGCACAGGTCTTGCCGTTCTCCTCTGCCGGAATGTAGAAACTACAAAGCTCTTTCGCCGCCGGCGCCCTTGGATAGTTGGATGCCTTCGCCCGTTCCATCTGGAACAATGGGCCCCTCTAAAATGCGAAAAGCATTTTGGAGTGTTCGTTTTACGGGGGTCTAAAATTTAAAAAGGTCTAAATAAAAGAATCTTATCATTTAAGAGTATTAAATAAAGTTTAATTACAAAACTAGCTGCAGAATCTCTGGTCTAATTCGCGAGAATCTAATGAGGGTAAGCAAGATGTGTTTAGACGATGGTTACTGTAGCATTACTGTAGTATGACTGTAGCAAAACATAGATTAATTAGACTCATTAGATTCGTCTCGTAAGATGTACCCATCTGTAAAAAGGTTTTGTCATTAAACTTTATTTAGTACTAAATTTTCTTTGTTTAGAGCCTTCTAAAATTTAGCGCTAAAGTAAACGAAAACAGGCTTTATCATCGCCCACGAGATCAAGGTTATTCAGACGGAATGTGACTGAAGCTGAAGCTTGTGCTGCGTGCCACCAGCAAACTCTACTCCAGACCTGCCCCCGTGTAGTGGCAATTTGGGACCTAGCAGGCTCTCCTGTCCTGAACATGTTACTATTCTCCAGAGGAGAATTGAAGAAGACCCCTGGTCTTCACCTTCCAGCTGTGCCTTGTGTGAATTCCCATCCCAGCGATACTGTACGTAATACTAGATTCAGACAATTGTGCGCTTGGCTAGATTATCGTCTGACAAATATACACTATTATCTCAACATGGATGAGTGATGAACTGATCGTTCATCGGTGGCGAGAATTGGGAAGGCTTTGCACCCACAAAGGTCAAAATCTTCTTCTGGATCCTTCACGGGCATTGGGAAGGCTCTGTCCCGACGAAGAAGACGTCGACCACCTCTACCTCGCATGGCCCCGGCTGATTTGGAAGTCGCGGAACCGCATGGTCTTAATTCGACGATGTGCATGTGGACTACCCCGGCCGCGATCATGTCTCTGGGTGTGCAGAGAGAGCGCCCCGCGGCCTCGACACCACTCCTCTCGTCGATTGGTGCAACCAACTCCTGGGAGTAACGTCTCCCTCCCCCTCCTTCTTCCCACCACTTCACTGGACCATACCTTTTGTCCAGTCAGCCTCCCCCGAGGTCAATTTTTTGATACATGAATAAAATTCAGATGGGCAACTTGCCCCCCTTAGTTCTGTCCAAAAAGAAAAAGAAATCGGTAGCTTCAGGCCTACCAAAGGGAGGGACCCATGCAAAAAAAAAACTAGCAATGAAGCACGAATCTTGCAGAAGAATAGGCATTATACAAGTAAACGACGATACAAGTTCAGAAATTTTGACTAAACATCATCATTGAACAATACATTATTTTTCTTGACGCTGACGATTTTAGGATAATTTGTCCTTACTCTGCTATTTGAGGAGATGACTCTGGCGGGCATGTAGGGTCACACATGGGGCAGTGCTTCTGGCATATATCCCTTGTGCGGTAACAAAGCCCAACAGGCTTCATGATTTGGCAGCAGAAGCAATCTTTCTTGTCACATGTATTCAAAGTACAAAACTGAATCTTGAATCTCCTAGTATCGTCTACTGATGTCAAGTCGACCGCAGTAGCATTTGGACCCTTGTGGACCAACCTATCGATGTAGCTCCGATTTACACCTTTAGCCTCGAGTAGTTGACGCTGAACTATTGCAGTTTTAGTCAGTAGCTAGATATTGCTCGTACAATGGCATGTTGATAAGAAGAAAGATGATGGTGTATACGTACACTATGTGCAGGCATTGTTGTACACAAGTAAACCACCATAAAGAAAAGGGTGACCTTGTACACCATGCTGCCACCGCCATTGGTCGTCATGTAGTGTGGTGATTAGATCTCTTACCTATTGCAAAAAAAATGTGAGAAAGAGCCAATGGTTGTGGTTTCCTCCCACCTAGAGATATATATAGAGGTATATGCTGCAATTAGGCACCATGAGAAAACGGCCCCCGCGTCGCTCGGTCACGGGCGACTCGGGAGGCGACCCGAAACTATAACCGCCACCCTCCTCATC
>LAPY01002932.1:29192-41724 GCA_000970635.1 Eragrostis tef
CGCAGTTCCCCCCCCCCCCCCCCCCCGGGTCTCCCTCATTCAGCATGGGAGACACTGTATATTTACAGAATCAGGATTGTGGAACCGCTTTAAATGGTCTTGCCAATCTGGAGCGGAACAATTTTGCTTTGAGTTGTTGATTTTATTGTGTCACTACCCTACCTATCGAACAAAAGCTTTTCGAAAAAAGCATGTAAGTTGTAATAGCAATAAAGGTTGTCCTTACTCTTTAGAGTATGAAATACGAAGAGAAGTTAACCATGGGCATCAGCCTTCTCTAATCCTAATACAGATTTCTGTGCATTAGCTACTATATTTTGCCTTTCAAATTTATCTAATGTAATTTTAATATGTTCTCTTTTTTTATTATTGCATTTCTAGGTTACTGTGCCTTTGTAGATGCGGAACATGCTTTGGATCCAGCTCTCGCGGAGTCAATTGGTGTTGACACTAACAATTTGCTTCTTTCTCAGCCAGACTGCGCTGAGCAGGCACTTAGTCTTGTGGATACACTTATTCGTAGTGGATCCGTTGATGTTGTTGTTGTAGACAGTGTAAGATCTAGCTCCATCTAATTGCCTTTTTTAGCTGATTCCTCAATTTCTGTAGTAGTGCTCTGTTAAAGTTTTAAAGAATGTTTCCAATCAGCATGCCGGCATGCTTCTGAGTCTTAAGAACTTATTAATGACGCTCAAGTTTTCTACACGGTTCATCTTATTCAATGACACAGGTAGCTGCCCTTGTTCCAAAGACTGAGCTTGATGGGGATATGGGTGATGCACATGTTGCTCTTCAGGCTAGATTGATGAGCCAAGCACTTCGCAAGCTGAGCCACTCCCTTTCACTTTCCCAGACAATTCTGTTATTTATTAATCAGGTATTTATTATATGCCTTTTTCGAGTCAGGCAGAACAATGTACTTATCATTGATTTAATTACGTGTGTTGTATGTTGCTGAAGTGAAGCACCAAATCGACAAGCCGTAAAGATGTTAATTATATTGAGCTTTAATGATGGGCACAATTCTACATTTATACCTTATATTGCCAGAGCATGCTGCTATAGCTAAAAAAGAATGTTACGCTGAAGATTAGGAACAATCCTTTCCCTTTTTTTGAGCTAGCATTACAGCTGATTATTCCTGTTCGTCCAATTCTGCAATTCAAATGTGCTGTCCTCATTTTTACATCCAATTCATAAAATTTTCCATTTTTTTTAATCTTTCATAGAGCTCTATCGTTATGCATGCCACCTTACTCTCTTTTCATCTCCCCTTATTTTTGGTAACCTGTATTTGTTCGCGCATTGTAGATCAGGTCTAAGGTAGCCACATTTGGATTTGGGGGACCAACTGAGGTCACTTCTGGTGGCAATGCCCTGAAGTTTTATGCCTCTGTTCGCTTGAACATCAAACGTATTGGTCTAGTAAAGAAAGGTGAAGAGGTAAATATCTAATGTGTTTCCTTAACATTTACCTTTAACATAAGCTTTACCTGTTTTGTTACAAGGTTAGAACACTTGATATGTGTGGAACAAAGGAACTCCGTTTGTTCACATTCTGATTTATCTGAACCTGAAAAATTGTTGGTGACCAGGGTGCCAGTCTCCTTTACCAAAAATGCACAAATTAACATGTTTAAATGTCTCAAAAAATAGTAATGTATGCAGTACACATAGAGTTAAATGTGCAAATTAACTTTTTATGTCCTATATTTTAGAAATTTTGACGTAGTTTTGAAACAATTCATCATGCTGAACTTTTCAATGGGAACGTTGGAACACGTGGACACAAGATTCACGTCCTAGGTATATCCACATCACTGCATGAGACATCAACCACTATTAGACATGACATTTGCAACTTATGGGCACCTACTTGTGCTATCACCGAGAGGCACCTACTCTGTAAATCAAAATAGCTGACTGTGAACGTTACTTTTCCATACAGTAAAAATGTGGTCCTCCTTGAAACTATACACGGCTTAGCTAGCACACTTTTGAACGATTATCAATTCTATTTGCAGACTATTGGTAGTCAGGTTGCTGTGAAGATCGTGAAAAACAAGCATGCCCCACCTTTCAAGACTGCTAACTTCGAGCTTGAATTTGGGAAGGGAATAAGCCGCAGTTCTGAGCTTATGGAATTTGGATTAAAACACAAGCTTATTAAAAAGGCTGGTGGTGCTTATTATGGTTTCAATGATTTGAAATTTTGTGGTAAAGAAGCTCTCAAATCTTACCTTAATGAAAATGAGAGTGTTGCAAAAGAGCTGGAGATGACTTTAAGGCAATTGATGGAAACTGAAGCGACTATAGAGGAGGCAGAAGACGATTCTCCAAGTGATTTGCCTGAAGAGATTGTCTCACCTGAAACATCGTCAGAAGAGGAAGTGGCTGCTGTAATTGAAGCTTAACCAGTAATATGCTCCACTTGGAACATAACTTCCTGTGTGAATTGTTTCACTAAACCAATATTTTGGGTCCTGAAGTCAGCAGGTTGGATGGGCGTTTAACGCTGCGCTGATCGCATCATAGAAGCCTTCTGTTATTACTGATGCTTATTGAGTAACAGAAGAGGTTCACTTGTGTTAAACCATGCAGAGAAGCTGACAGGGACTGAGGATGGAGACCCCTTAGGATGAGGGTACTGTGGCTATTTGAATATCAGCATAAGCATCAGTAACTTGCAATCATGTATATATGCTGCATATCTGAAAGATTCCATATTATGTCTGAGTTGGTCTCGAGCATTCTTAAATCTGTTCTTAAAGAATTTTATTAATCTGCCTTGACATGTGCTTTGCTCTCGGTGATGCTACAAGTGTTTGGATCTTTGGAATAATACAAGGCCTGTGATGCAACTTCAGGCCTGTCGCTCGAAGACCATGTAACCGGGGCCTCGTCTGACATGGGCTTATTTTTCTTTAGCTTCCATCATTGATAAGCTTCCATCATTTAATTCCTTCCCCTTGATTTGTGTGAGGGTCTCTTTTAGTACTGACTTCTTTTTCTCCGCGGAAGAATATAGCCGTGACTTCATCTGAGCAAAAGAACATGCCATCCTTTCTCTTCACGTGACAGTTGATGCGTGAAGTGATTATCGGTCTCGGCATTACACTTCGCTGTGGCCAAAAAGGTTAATGGTACGTCAAGGTCTTTTTCATTTTATCCAATCCAAGCCGGAAACTGAAGGTACTTTAGGGGGGTGGTTATAAATCTTTCGGCGATTATCAGTTATTGGTTGCAAGGACGCCTCAGCGAGTCAACATCAATAATCAGTGTCGTTATGGGAGCGTCCTTTGTTACGATGACAATGACAATGCTTTCCGTTGAGCATCATGTGCATTATCTTACTCAGCAACTATCTCCTAACTGTTTCTTGGAAGACTAACTAATGGTCTCATGCATCCCCCGTCTTACTTGCATAAACCCAATATAATGAAGCACGGTTCCATCGTCACCAAATAATCCATGCCATCATCTAGGAAAATAAGGACAGGGCAGCTCAGAGTGCTCATGAAACCATCAAAAAAGTTAAGTCCTGCAAATTTAGGTGGATTTTTCGAGCACGCGGCTGAAGTTCGAAGCAACCACAACCATGAACGTGCGAGGGCAAGGCTTCCCCGTTCCAATCACACCTCACCGCGTGAAGAAACGATCCAACACCTTCGGGCGCGCGGCCGAGCACACGGCAAGACGTAGCAGAGAGAAATCAAGTGCGCGCGTCACTGCCATGCCCGGGTGTTTTATACCTGGCCCTTGTGCTCTGTAGCCGCCCCCATCAAACGCCGCGCAGGGCAATCCAAGGCTGTTTGTTGCGCCACATGCGCTGCACCTGGAGCCGTCCCTCGTCGCCTCCGTTAAAAATTCGCCCGATCCTGCCTTGAACGGGAGACGATCGAGGGGGACACCGCCATATGCGCCTCACATGCTCGCGGCGCTCGGCTTCGCCTTCTATCGTTTCAGAGCTCGTTGCGTCGCTTGACCAGAGGGAAAGAACCATGTGTCTTGATGATGATCATGATGTCATCTTATTTGTTTTTCTAGGCGACTCATCATCTTCTGTTTCATACTGTGCGTGGGGCTGTCTTATGGAGAAAGAGAGTTCCATGTTTGTACGATGCCAAACTTCTATTCGCATGCTCAATCAGCATTGGCTTGCTCTTTCTGTTGGAGGTCCCAAACCCAAACTGCTGTTTGGTACACCTAGGGCATACGCACATGTGCATTGATCGCTTGGCCCTTTTTGTTTGATACCGGACGAACGTGGCCATGATTAGCTAGCTGCATGACCGTTAAGTAGAGACTTGAAAATGCGCCACGCCATTAGCCAACACGGATCATTTCTGGCGAGTGCCTCTCTGCTTCCTATCTGTGTCCAACCTATGCCATTTACAATCAGTAGCGTCGCAGCTAAGATGATTTAGACACTGCACATTCCACGGCATGAACCGCACGAATGCGGTCATGATTAGCCATTGTCCTCGTCCGCGTTTGCGCGACTGTCGATGTTTCAGATGACCTGGCTTTTAGGCCGTTTGACCAGCTAACTTTATGCTCGATCGTAGGTTTTTGCTTTGGTTTGATTTTGGTCAACTTATGATTACTGCCGCTCGTGTGGCAATTAAGTTGATGATGGGATCGCTAGGCTTAGGAGGACCATGTCTCCAAGACTCCCTTTTGTAAGTTCTATTAATGTGACCCGATCGATCAATTTTCCAGCTGTACCGTTGGTGCCAACATACGAGTATTTGGTACTAGTGGCCGTATTGAACAACTTTTTCACATATATTTTTTGAACTGAAGTTTTCCACATATTCCACAGATCAGAAATATGAACACCATCCATCAATAACCCGAGGAGGTCTGCATTCCCGTAGCTAAAGCTATTGTAGCACGCATCACTAGTTGAGTCAGTAGTATTTCATACAAAAAATACTGGAGTATCCATTTTTGTTTGTTTATACGAACAGAATGACAATTCAGGCAGGTAGCAGCTCAGCCATTAGCCAAGGCACACTCAAGCCAGGTACTGCTGCGCTGGCCATGGTCGTAGTACGAGGAAATCAAGTGGCGGATTGATGAGCAAGCCCACGACGACGACACGGCGAGCTGCCGCCGGCCGGAGCTATATAGCAGCTAGGCTAGACCATCAAGCTAGCTGCATCCACGCACGAACGCAAATGATTGTACACGTTGGTTTCGCCAATGGAAGCTTGTGTTGGGTTGGGTTGGACCACGCGATATGATATTGTGACATGAGATCTTGTACTGGCACTGCTGTGAGTTGTCATCTTTTTTGCCGACTTGTTTCACCGGGAGAAAACTCGAGGAGGAAGATGAGGAGGAGCAAATCATGGAGGCCTGCGGGCACAGGCCGCGCCCAATCATTGGTGCCTCGACGATCCACTACTGGATAATTGATCTTTCGTGACTGTCCCGCCCTGTCACGAAAAGCTAGAAAACAGTCACGATACCTTTTGGTGACCAGAACCTATCACAAAAAGGCCGTCATCTTTGATCGGTCACGAAAAGGAATATTCTGTGAGGGGATGCTGTCACTAAAGTTTTGGTGACCGCTGTGCCGTCACAAAATCTGTTAGCACCCCAAATCTGCTGACACAGGCTATCGTGACTGCCCAGAACCGTCACTAAAATTTAACGGAACGGCAACCAGGTCCGTTATAGCTATGGTGACTGTTAGCCGTCACCAAAAAACCAACCCATTTCGTGACAGCAATGAACCGTCACAAAAAAACTGGCAACTTTCGTGATAGCAATGAACAGTCACAAAAAACTCATTCCTATCATGAGGGCAATGCTGTCATCAGATGTTAGTCTCAGATATATGATGCTGACCATCAGTTGTTCAACCAATGCACCATTAGGTAATAAACCATGGACTCATCAATACAAAGTTTCATATGAGTAACTGCACAACCATTTTAATGACATAATAGTTAATCCCTCAAAAGTCTGATAGAACACATCCCAAAGGTTTCATACGGTTGTACAATAAAGTCATATAGGACACAAAAACGTCCTACAAACTCATCACTACAAATACATTTCAGAAGATCGAACACCCTTCTAAAGAGAGGAAAAACCAGCGTTCTCATCACCAGCTTGCTCTGACAAAAAGGACAAAGAAAACCTGCCAAAGATCAAGACTCAGGTTAGTGAATTTAGTAAAATTTACACTTTCACAATCGTGTAAGCAGGAAACAAATCCATGGTTAAGCCTACTGTTATTTGAGAACATTGGTTCCAGTCCCTAATGGCATGTTGTCACATATTGTTCCTGACTACTGAAATAATAGAACTCTTCAAGTTCACCAATGACAGTTCTCATATTAATGTAAGATTAATTGATCAGATAAAAAAATAGAGAGGATATAACTAAGTTTTGACTTCACAATACAGCTAATCATGCATGTCACCTTTAGTTATAGAACAGGTCAAACTACAGATTTGGTTGCATGCATGAAACATCAATCATCCTTCATATTCTCTTGCTCACAATTATCAGGATTATAAGTGACCTCTTATCAAGATTGGCAAATATGCAGATCACTAAAAGACCAGTTGAAGCATACTTTACTCATATTTTACATCTGCCAGCAGAATAATTTACTCACCTTGTAAACATCACTCAGCATGCCCACCCTCCTGCTCAGAATTGTTTGAATCATCTATCCATGACTCAGAAGTTCTCTATACATAAGTAATAATCTAGATTACTAAAAAAATTTGTTGCAACTCAAAATGCATGCAAGAGGAAATATAAAGATTGTACCGCTTGTTGCGATTCCCATGAAGTAAGAATTGTTAGTGGTATGTCAATATTAACCTTTTAACATAGTGCCTGCAGGAATGAAAATTAGGATGCTAGAACAGTCATGCTATCATCCACAGAGATTTATAGTTTGAGTTATGTTACCTTCAACAAGTCTTGCTGATGTTGCATCATTTGCTCACGTCTAGCATCACGGTCTCTCAATTCAGCCAGCTCCTGATGCAACTCCTCATTTTGACGTTGCATTGCTTGGTAAGAACTTCCAGAATATCTTGGCCTCTTATGCTTTACAGTTGCAAGAACTTCGGCTTTCTTCAATGAGCCATTTCCCATAGCAAATCTTCCATGCTTTAGTCCATCAAAGGTTTGATACATAACCGTTCCATCCAACTCATTTCTCTTTTTCCATTCCTCACCATATTCTTTTTCCATTGCTTCAGAGTAGTCGGCCTTACAAATTAGTAAAAGAGTGAGTGAGATTGCAATATACATATTTGTGGGTCTGAGAAAGAAGAAATAAGAGAAAGAAGAAATGAATTTAAATTACAATTCGCCTTTGCACTTTCTTGCTTAACGATTTCCCAGAACCACAAAGCGAGGCCTTGAAGCCAGCAATTTGCACTTTGTAAGTATCCAAACCCCCTGCCTTTTCTGGTCCAAATCTATACTCCTACATTATTGATCAGATAAATACATCACAAGTTGCAAATGCTAGTTGCTGAATTCAAATGCTGCAAAAGCCATTGCAACACAATACAAGAAACATGAAGTGTAAGAAAGGTACCAGATTTTGCTGGATGGTGGGGAATGGTAGAGAACCTCCTCTCTGCTGAGCATAGTCTTCATTGGTAAAACGTGCTTCTTGGCCCCTTTTGCGAAGCTCCTTGTACTTCTCAGATGTCCACCAATGGCACATTGCATTCCATGCTTCATCGCTGAACCAGTCAAGCTTGCAACTCTTGTACTGCTCATAATCAAGCTCCATATCGTTCAACTTCTGACCCTTGCCATCTTTACCATAAAATTTCTTTACAGCATACATAATATTTTGGGAACCCTATCTTGGCAGTATTTCTCAATGTTTTCGTCTAGCTCTTCCAGTAACACATCATCAGCAGTGAAAAAGGACTATAAAGAGAAATGATCAGTCCATAATATTTATATTTGACTAGAATTTCGCTTTGATAGAACACATACCCAAAATTCCTCCTTCACCCTATCAGCAGCTGTCAGCCCATTTTCATCTTTCTCACCATGGTACTGGCTCCAAGAAAATGCCAAACGAATTCTTGGACGGCGACCTGGACCAACATACTCTTTAACAAGTCCTGGATACTCACGCCTCAAGGCAGCACCAAGGACTGAACCTGTTTGTCGAGCCAGATGAGGTGTAAAATGCACATAACTGAAGTGCCTGCAAAGAAGGGCCCATTAGTTAGTAAACACATGTTATTAACTAATGAAACTACAAAAAGGGTACTAAGCACATACGCATGGCCCTTCGGAGTAATTTCAATCTTCTGAAAATTTCTTGGTCTTTCAAGTTTGGTTGGTCCTCTCGTGTCCTTTGGCTGTGTAAAAGCCCTACCTCCAGTAGCTGTTGAAACTACAGAACCACCACCACCATCTCTTGATGAGGTTGCCTCTGTGCGTGGATGTACAAGTCGACTCATATCTGTAAAAAAGGTAGATACTATGGGTGCTAACAGAATGTGGTGCTATTAAATAAAATCACAGAAGATGAAGCTAACAAATAAAATCATTGAATATGGTGCTAACAAGCAACATGTTTCTGACTAAAGTTTGAGTGCAAAATAATTAGCATACAAAAACACCAACAGGTCATATCAAAATTCATTTTGACATAGTATCTACCTGCTGGAGAAGCTTACATCGAGAAGTTTGCTCGCGACAATGCCTTGGCAGAGGTTTGGGAGGGTGGCGCAGAGGATATGGAGGCGTTGCTCAGTTGCTGGTTGATGAACCCATGATGTCCGTTGGCGAGGTCGATGTGGATCTTGAGGACATCAGGATCTATGTCAGCTTCTCGACAACCAAGCTAATCACGAAGCTGTGCTGCTGGGGTCAGTGCGCTTCACAGATGCAATGGCTGACGTGCTAATAACACCCACCTCAGCAGCAACACATTGAAGAACAAGTGCTGCCACATGTGAACTTTGTGAGGAAAGTTCTTGTGATCCGTCGATCGATTTTGTTAACCCACCAACCAAAAATATTGTTGACCACAGAGAAACCACAGAGAGAGAGAGAGAAGGTGTTTTCTCTCTCATGTGACCTGTGCCCACAGCCCACCAGTGGGCATGCATTGCCGTGCGATCCGTAGCTGCTTGTCTCCCTGCTACACAAGCAAAGTCAAGCTCTCTATGGTCTCGGTTACCATGATTATGCTCGGCGTTGTTGAGGTAGCATCGCAGATTGCCACCTTCGCACCGGTTCTGACTCCTCGCTTCAGCGCCGCTACGATCTGAACCGATCAGAGTATACTGCGAATGTGTTTCTTCATTAACATGTTACTGTAGAAAACGTCATATTTACAGCGGTGGGTGATTTATAAAAACAAGGGTTACTGCCACAAACAAAAGTCAAGCGATAGAATATGCACAGTGGCAGTTTTCTTTTTACGCGCCGTGCTCCCCGCTCCGTGAAGCACCAGTAATGGCTGTCGGTGGCCGGCCGGGCCCATGCCGAGGCCGGTCGGCTTCCTGACAGCCCCATGGAGGTGGTGTTCACTGGAATGTCGTTTCTGAAAAGATGGAAGTTACTTCTCAAGGGAGATGAGAAACTCAAGATGGAGGCCTTGATTAGAGCCATCAACACTGCTGCGACATCCTTCAAGCCATCGACTGACTGTGTTTCTTATATTGAAGTGATGTAATCTAGTTCAGTCAGTGGAGTTTAGACCTCTGTCTTGTTGTCTTTTGATTTTGGAGGTTTCTTTTGTTTTGTTAGCGTAAACTGGTTTCACCAGTATGTAATCTGGATGTGGTCGCTTTCAATAAAAGCGGGGGAAACCTTTGTTCTAATAAAAAAAAAAGTAAGACTATTGGGACATTTTAGTACTCATGACAATGGAGGAAGCATCAAGAAACTAACAAAAACACAGCTGATTTGAGGGTTTCTTTCTTTCTTTTTTTAGATATAGGAAAAACAGTGGACGAGGAAAGGCGGCACGAGCAGAAGCGCAGCGGAATCCCGGCAGTTTGCCGGTTTGCTCAGCTTTCGTATACTCCTTAAGGCCAATTCAACAAGTTTTTCAAATGTTGTGTGGCTTACCTTCTCCTTAACTTGTTGTGTGTGTGTGCTCGTATTTGCGTCTACCCACTCTTGCTCTTCTTCTTAATGAAAAGCGTGTCCAGCACGATTAACAAAAAAAACAAGTTTTTCAAAGATTAAGGAGATATATATGCACATTAGAAATATGAACACCATCCATCAATTACCCGAAGAGGTCTGCATTCCCGTAGCTAAAGCTATTGTAGCACACACCACTAGTTGAGTCAGTAGTATTTCGTACAAAAATACCGGAGTATCCATTTTTCTTTGTTTATACGAACAGTACACCAGAATGACAATTCAGACAGGTAGCAGCTCACCCATTAGCCAAGACACACTCAAGCCAGGTCCTGCTGCGCTGGCCATGCGTGGTCGTAGTACGAGGAAATCAAGCGGCGGATTGATGAGCGAGCCCACGACGACGACACGGCGAGCTGCTGGCCGGAGCTATAGCAGCTAGGCTAGACCATCAAGCTAGCTGCATCCACGCACGAACGCAAATGATTGTACACGTTGGTTTCGCCAATGGAAGCTTGTGTTGGGTTGGACCACGCGATATGATATTGTGACATGAAATCTTGTACTGGCACTGCTGTGACTGTCATCTTTTTTGCCGACTTGTCCACTGGGAGAAAACTCGAGGAGGAAGACGAGGAGGAGCAAATCATGGAGGCCTGCGGGCACCGGCCGCGCTCAATCATTGGTGCCTCAACGATCCGTCGATCGAATTTGTTAACACACCAACCAAAATATTGTTGACCACATATAGAAACCAGAGAGAGAGAGAGAAGGCGTTTTCTCTCTCATGTGACCTGTGCCCACTGCCCACAGCCCACCATTGAGCATGCATTGCCGTGCGATCCGTAGCTGCTTGTCTCCCAGCTACACAAACAAGGTCAAGATGTATGGTCTCGGTTACCATGATTATGCTCGGTGTTGTTGAGGAAGGCCTAGTGTAGCATTGCAGATTGCCACCTTCGCACCGCTTCTGAGTCAGCGCCGCTAGGATCTGAACCGATCAGAGTATACTGCGAACGTGTTTCTTCAGTAACATGTTACTGTAGAAAACATCATATTTACAGCGGTGGATGGTTTATATTTAAAAACAAGGCTTACAGTGCCACAAAACAAAAGTCAAGAGATAGAATACGCAGTGGCAGTTTTCCTTTTACGCGCCGTGTTCCCCGCTCCGTGAAGCACCAGTAATGGCTGTCGGTGGCCGGCCGGGGGCCCATGCAGAGGCCGGTCGATCATGTGACCACTGGCGAAGATGTGATGCCATCATGGACTTATAAGCCCGGATCCCAGCTGCCTAATTTCCTTGTATCTTTCTCTCTAAACCCCTGATATAGGCCGCTCGATTGATGGAGCGGAGGAGGCCACCTGCACAACAACAGAGAGCAAGAATCTCGCATGCAGGCGCATGTGGCCGATGCCGACCACAAATCACATCGAATAAACACGGTTTAGTGCGACAAAAGCAAGGTTTTTTATTCGACCTTGGACACTGGAAGAGAGCGAGGTATCCAGCTGGTTAATTGCAGATTATTTTTCGACCTGGTAAAAATCATGCTTTGTGAAAATGAGTTGGGGAAAATTTGTGCGAAAACATAAAGAGATACTAGCGCGCGAGGGGGGAAGAAGGATGCGTATATGCGGATATCGACAGGTCTGGCTCGTGCGTTTATGTTTGAAGTGAACATGAAGCAAGAACAGGAGTGCGCGGGAAGGAAACGGTCGGATGCCTGTAGGCAGGCACGAGCACGATGGTGGTGCGTGCATGCATGGCATGGCTTGGTTGATTGGTTGGTTTGTTGGTGGATTCGCTCTTGGTGCTCACCGGGATTGGATTGGGCGCTGGTGTAAGTTTGAGTGAAGGCGACGGAATCGTCTCTGCATGTGCCGGTGCGTGTTGGGATTCTGCTTCGTTCAAAGGTTTTCATATGGGAAATTCACGCAAGCTGATTGAGAATATATAGAGTTAAACATTGTATATTCTTCGTTCATTCAAAGCCTTGTGACACGAATCCAATGAGGAACTGGAACTCCGGAGTCACGAGTAAATTAACCAGAAATTCATTTGAGCTTTTACAGCTGCATAGAGTACTCTAGTACGCACACGCACCAAGAGAGTACGGACCACGTCGGATCCGAAGCACGAGGATCCGCGTGGCGGCATCCCCGGAGCCCGCCGCGTGTGTCAACTGTCGCATGCCCGCCAGCGCAGCGCGCCAGCAGGCTGCCACCGTGGTGCCCGCAGGTGGGCCGAGGGTCAGCGTCTGCCATCATCACGAACCAGATTCAGTCGCTCGTACGATGGCCGCCTCGTCCGTCCACGTGTGCGCCCGTAACAGGGGCCGTTGGATCTCGGAAGCAGGAGCGCGAGGAAATGATGGCGCGGCCGTGGCCGCGCACGCACGGCGGGCGGGCGGGCGGCCACGG
>LAPY01002933.1:0-12436 GCA_000970635.1 Eragrostis tef
GCAGCAGTAGCCGATCAGCTTCACCAGATGCGGATGGCTCAACATCCCCAGGTACACCACCTCCGCCTGCACTCACGTACGTGATGCGCACACATCACAGTTAATTAATTAGACTAATGAAGCATTCATCGATCACCTGACTAATCACCAAACGAAACCGTGCACATCATTCATATACTAGCTAGCTAGGAGAGGACGTGCGTACCAGCCACTCGCGGTGCCCCTGCGGCCCGTCGGCGTCGAGGTACTTGACGGCGACGTGCTGCGGCGCGATCTCCCCGGGGCGGAGCCGGTCGTCGAGGAAGCCCTTGTACACGGGCCCGAACCCGCCCTCGCCGATGAAGTGGCTGTTCGAGAACCCGCGCGTGGCGGCGCGGAGCTCGGGCAGCGCGAGCGCAGCCGCCCCGTCGCGCTGCGCCGCATCGCCGCCTTCTTCTTCCCCTCGCTCTCGCTGCCGCTCCCTCCCTCCGCCACCGGCTCCCCCCCCCGGGCGCAGCCGGCGACGACGAATCAATCCCCTCCAATTCGCGCGCCGATGCCGGTGGTGGTGCTGCCGTTCCGTTCTTGCGAGTGCAACTACTGCAGCTGACGCTTTCTCCTTGCCGGTGTGCAGCTCCTCAGGGGGGGTTTGGTTGGATCGGATGCTTCCTTTTGGTTTGGTTTGACACGAGGCGGCGTGTGGGGGTATATAAAGGGCGCGCGACGAGGGGGTTTGGCTCGGCGCGGCGCGGTTGGTTAGTTGGGTCAGGGCGCCGTCTGAAACGGCCGGTTTGACCGGATTTTGACCGGACCCGGCTGGGCGATCGAGCGACGCCAACGCCCCGTGCTCTCGTGTCCATGGACTAGCAGGCTCGCAGTGAGGTCCGCCGTGCGTTAGTCCTAGCTGAATGGGACCTTACTGCTTCAAATAGAAAAAGAGATGCGATTTCGCGTAAGAAAAATCAAGCGTCCCAATTCATATGCATTTTTAACTGGTAAGAGTGCAAATGAACAGTAGGACGGCCGGACGGGTGGTATTTTGACTTCTTAACGATAAGACTGGATGGCTGCGCTCAGTTTTTTTTCTTTTCCGGTTCATTATATGCATCGGATGACGGCACCGCGCGGTAAGATGGCGACACCCCACCATTCCGAAGAGGCTTCTTTCTGAAGACCAGTTCGTTTCTTGCAGTTCTTATTTCAGCAAACAGTTTCTTTTTTTTTCTTTTTTTTTGGTTCAGCAATGTAGGGAGGGAAATGACCATGTCTTGCCAGACGAACGTGCCCCTGTTGATCGTGTCGTCTAATAGATCCACTTAGGTCAGCTAAAATCTCCCTAGTACAGATAACCGACAGTTTTAAGATACATTTGTGCACTGAAAAAAATTGCAATTTCCTATACCTGGTTAAAGCTTGGAAAATGTCAAAAACCAACTCACACATGGAAATAAATGTCCATCTTTTTTAACCAGGTAATAAGTATACCGACGCGCTAATGTGGCTAGCTCGAACTAAAAATACTCGTGCTCGTGCTCGTGCTCGCTGTGGAATCAGTGACAGGATCCACGAGCACATGCACCCGTTGTCAAATAGAGGAATGAGGAATCCAGGAAGATCGGAAGAAGGACGTGCATGCATGCAAGCCAGCCATTTCTGCACCAACCCCATCATGCATATGGCAAGAGATCAGCAACTGCTCTTTCCCTCCCCCCCTGTTGGATTCGCCTACCTGGATCGTGCAATCAGCAGCTCCGCGACGACTGGCCCAGGAAGCGGATGGAATGGCGACAAGCCGCACGCATGATGAGCCGCAAGCTTGAGCTAAACTAGTGTTTGAGCTGTACGACGTAATCGACCGGGAATTCGGTTGCACATGATGTTCCATGGAATCTTGGAATTGTTGGTGTGGAATGGAACGCACTGATTGGCTCCCGTTTGTCCTGGAGTAGTGATTAGTTGGAGGATAATCTCTTGTAAAGTTATGGGAAAGCACGGCAGTTCATAATTAGAGGCTACCAGCACAATGGCAACATTAGCTTACTGCTTATTATCATCTTCACTCTGTTTTGTACATGCGCCAAAGGGAGAAAAATGGAGAGATTGACAGCTTATTTTCAGTAATCCCAATTCCATTTGTGTTGACGATTCATAACACTTTCACCAATGATTCATCCGAAATTAAGCCTTAATTCCCATATTGACTCTTGACTCCAAGTCATCATATCCCAACTCGCAGGACCAACCTGAACAGCAGCCGTACGGAGCCGATCCACCAGACACACTTCCATTATCGTTCTACCGTTTTATTTGTATTCTCTAATATAAAACCGGCGTGTGCTCTGATGAACACGGTGTCTGAATTCTTCCAACAAACCGGGTCAAGACGACTCCAAACCTGACCAATCAATGAACCAACGAGATTCGCAGACATAATCTCTGTGGATTAACAACGGGAGCACGTTCGCCAACCAACCCCTGCACGAGAGAAGGCATCAAACATTTTTGGAGCTGCCTGCACTGTACTATTTGGACTAGAAAAGAGTTAAGTGATTCTGCTTACTGCTAAACCTATTTAGGGGACCATGCTGGTCGATTGGCAGCTACTGTACCACCTTGTTTGTTTCTTAAAAACGGGTCGGGTACTTTGGTCAGCAAATGTGAGGTGTACGGCGCTGCAATTGCCGATAGAAAAATACAGAAAAGGATACTGGGTATCCCAAACGCGGAAAAAAATATGCACAGTACTCGAGTAGTAGAAAAAAAATATTACTGTGAGTTTGGTTACGAATGGTGATCAACCAATAGATAAAAAAAACACATTCCTGCAGGTTTCATTAAAAAAAAAGTATACATGAGCATGTCATTCGATCGAACATTGTGTTTTCAAGTAAGCAAAGAAGGACGAACATCTTTTTGACCTGCAATCGAATGGCCAGTAATCACCACTTTGTAGTAAATCCGGTTTTGATTGCTGACATGTGACGTGCTGACTAGACAACATTCCGGTACCTGACGTGAGTCACCCGGACCTCGACGTGCGACGAGCCTGAATCGACACGACTGCACGCCTAGCTACAGTCCACACAGGCTGCTAAGGGCTCGTTTGGAACGCAGGAATTTCACAGGAATTGCACAGGAATTTCACAGGAAACAGTTCAATTTCACAGGAAAAACGCATGAAAGGAAAAATTTTCCTCCAATCCAAAGGAGCCCTAAGTCTACCTGTACTGAGGTTCCACCAAACAAAAATCTTTTTTTTTTCAAACTATGAGCAGAAGCACTGCTCTTTCATTTAAGTAGAAGTGAGAGATACAAAGTTTGTTACATGCTTGTTATTACATAAATAAAGGTCATCGCCAACACCAATTCTAAACCAGCTGGAGAAATGTCACCGCCTACACCTCCTGGGGGTTTGGCTCCTGATCTCCATGTGCCCATGCCCTTAGTCTCATTTCTTCCTTAATCATTCCCAACACATTTTGCGGTTGCATGGATTTTTGTTGGAATACCCTCCTATTTCGTTCCTTCCAAATATTCCATGTCGTGTATATTATTACCGCAGCCTGATCTCTTTTCTCCCTTGCCGTGTACTCTGCCATTTTCTCGTTCCACCAGTCCCTAATGGTGATGCCTTGGGTTGGCTGCTTGAAAATCTCTTGTTGTTTCCACTGGTTTACATGCATCCACACTTCCTTCGCGAATGGACAATGGGTGCAAATATGGCTCATGGTTTCCTCCTCTTGATCACACAACGAGCACATTGGGTTACACGGCCAGTTCCTTTTTGCGAGATTGTTCGCTGTTAAAACCTTTTGTTGGACTGCAAGCCACGCAAACATTTTGTGCTTTCCCTTCACCTTAGCTCTCCATATCGCGTTTGCGTCGAAGTGACAAATTGCACCCTTACATTGTATGTCATAGGCTGATCTGGCTGTGTATTGACCATTGGCCGTCCACCTCCATGTTATTGTGTCCTCTTGTTCATTCAACTGCCCCTGCTGCACCATATGCCAAAGGTTGACGAATTCTGCAATGGTGTCCGCGTCTTGCATCCTCCACAGACCCCTTGTCCATCCTTCTTGCTCGAGCCCTTCCCTCACTGTCTTATTCTTGCGCCACGCCAACCTGTATAAACAAAAATCTAGTACTACGTACTAAAAGCGAAGATAACGAAATCGTATAGCAGTATCGCCTTTGCTCTCGTGGAATATGGGGGTGTTCGTTTCATAAGGGTCTAAAGTTTAGAGGGGTCTAAATAAAAGAATCTTATCATTTAAAAGTAACTGCAGAACCCCTGTTCTAATTCACGAGACGAATCTAATGAGGGTAAGTAAGACGTGATTAGAAGATAGTTACTGTAGCATTACTGTAGCATGACTGTAGCAAAACATAGATTAATTAGACTCATTAGATTCGTCTCGTAAAGATGTACCTATCTGTAAAAAGGTTTTGTCATTAGACTTTATTTAGTACTAGATTCTCTTTGTTTAGAGCCTTCTAAAACTTAGTGCTAAAGGAAACAAACAAGGCCTATATATAGGCTCGTAAAATTTAGAGTTCAGCTATAATTTTTGCAAAGTCTGGCTGGATGGCCCTGACATTTCCTCTCTCTCTCTGAAGTAAGTTTGCTTGATTCTTTCGTCAAGCGAAAAGATGTGACAATCCGTCGCTGAGTTTACGTAAGGGCGTGGACAACGACCAACGATAGATGCTGTAAAAGGAGAGTACTAAAAGCGAAAAAGTGGAAAACTTCTCGTTGACATGTGTGTTGCTGGGTTACGTCGTGCCACGCTTTGTACGACAGGTACCGACCAAACCAGCTGGATTTGCAAACAGTGAACAATTTCACGCTGCATTTGACGTTTTCTCAGTAAACAAGCATGAGTATCTTATTTATACATCACGCGTGGATGACGTCGCCAAGGGTGTTTTGCAATGCTGCAGAGTAGTTGCTTCTGTGGGCGCGACCAATACTGGGATTGACTGACTCGAGCTTCGAGAGCAGGAAACAGCCCACCTTCCTCTTTCGGTAAAAAGTGAAAAAGGTCAAAACCTTCTGCTGCTGCTGATCTACGGCGTTGTTTCAGGTTCAGGATGATCTCATATAGGAGTAATCGAGTTTTGCGCCCTCTGTTCCTAGCAAAGATTTCCCCGTAGAAAATGCGTACCTCGATCACCAACGTTTGGACGCCTGTGCTAGACTTGTCGAGAAGATAGAAGAAAAAACTTTTCTTCCCTTCGCTTGTGAAACCGAATCACTTCTACAAACTCTCCCGAAATACGCGGTACTGTGTCGACGTGCCCTGGTTTTCGCAGCCTCCAAATTTCGGCGCCAAATCCATTGTTAGGCCAGCTGAAGATTTGCCTTTTCCGTCATGACGGTGCAGTTCCTCGTTCAACTCCCAAACTCGAATCTCAGTTGACTAGAAACCTCGCAAGTTTGACAGAACGCTCTAGCGATGTTCTACCCAAGCATCTCGTGCAATTTTCATGGATGTTAACATGTAAGGAAACAACGTCCTTTGCTATACACCATTACAAGTACCTTTCATGGCGTGAGCTTGGATGTTTCTTGCTACAAGCCCGTTGATCAATCAGCCGCACGTAAGTGCGTCATCCTCCGTGTTATTTTTCACACGCTTCTCCTTATTTGGTCAACTCTCAGAAGGCAAGAGCTGTTCTCTGATCGTATCACCGTGTCAAAAACCCCAATACAAGTCTCGGGTTTGTCAGCGGCTTGGCGCCCACACAACGGATGGAGAAGCAGCACAATATATCAGAAAAACAATTGCGTATTTGCATCTGACTGTTTCCATGTACGTGAAAATGGACAAAACATTCCCACACGCTGCCTATATTTTCTTGAAGTCAGGTTTGTCAGCGCCGAAGCAACGGATCGCGGACAAGTAGTAACCCAAATATTAGCACAGCGATTGCGTATTGGCATCTGACCATTTTTCTTTTTTTTTTTGAGACTATCTGACCATTTTTCCGTGTACGTGTAAACGGAAATAACATCGCCACAGGCTGCCGAGTTTTCTGAAGCGAGCCGGGTGCTTGACTCTCTTATCCGCTGCACGTCGCCGGCCGGCCGTGTGGACGAAGAAGAAAGAAACCACGGCGAATCGCGGCCGCGAAAGCGAAGTGCTAGCTGCCGACGCGTGCGTTCTCTGTTGTTGGTTTTCAGTGTTGGCCACACCTGGATGACGATAGCACGGGTCGTAACCGGCGCCCACTTTTGATTTTTCTCATGTGGAAAACGTTAGGAGATGCATGTCATGTGGCAGTGCTTCGCTCTGATCGGAGGTCCTTGTAAATTGGTAGGGATCAGATCAATCAGTTGGTTGATAAGTGATCGCCGCCTAATAATCGCGACAGCGAGTTCAGATATGTTAGTCTCCTGTCGCGGAGTCACTAGTTGCAGCAAGAGCCATGAATTCGTTTCACATTTCAAGCAAAGCGCGATACTGGCTCGTGGCCATTGATTCGACGTCTATCTCGTGATAAATGTCAAGAGGTCTGTTCTGGATCATGTATATGGACCGAAATGACCAAGTGATATGCTGACGCGACAATTAAGCTGATATAATATGCGAAAACAGACGCGTATCACGTGAAGAAAGAAACGGGCGAGCACGATGCTAGCAGCCACGAATTACACGTAGTTTCGGGAAGCGCAGTGGTTTGGACGTAGCCATCAATCGTTACTCGTCAAGGCAAGCTCGTGTTTTCTTCGACGGACACTTCATTTAACCTTTCGCCCACTGCTAGTGCTAGCTCCAGTTAATTTAGCTTCACACCATCAGTAGACTTCAGCGTGGTTTTCAAGCTTTGATACCGAGCAAGCTGCCGACGTTGTTCAGCCCGTCTACGCGTAATTGCTGATTGATTGGTCTGAGGGGATCGTTGAAACGCCGAGTTCACGACGTCACGAAACCTGAACGGCTGAACCTGATGATGGCTTGCCCGCTTATCTGAATTGAAACTCTTGGTCGGGAATTTGGATGAGAAATAACAGGGAAATCAACAAGTGGATGTATGGCTATTGCTAGGTAGGTTCAGATTGACGAACGTGTATCACAGGCACAAACTGGATCATTTTGAGCCGGGGGACATGTTTGACTTCAGCATACTTTGCATTCATTTTCTCACCATTTGGGGTGTTACATGAAGATATCCGGGATGAAGTGAGGTGGTGCAGTGTCTCGACTCTCAAAAGGTTACAAGAGGCCATATATTTCTTTTAATTTCTATAGATGAACTTGTTCAGAGGCAAAACTTTCGTATCTCATTGGTTTTTTTTTTAAAAGAGGCCTCATTCTCATTGGCATGACTGTATGCACAGGATTTCAAACCCCAGAAAAAATATTGCTCTAGCAGTAATCAACAGGCTAAACACTCTTCCGAAAATCGGAACGACTAAACCCCGCGCCGGGCTAAAACATTTTAAACATTGCCGAACTCAAATCCATCGGCCAGATAAAATGTTCACCCCTTTAGTTTGGGCCGTGCCTGTATCCGATTTGCCAAGTGTGCCCAGCCCAGCCACGACGGGTTGCAATGTGCGCCCCACGAACGAGACGACCACAAGGCCCGGCTCTGCAGCCTCTCCGCGGGTGGACCAGCTGCGCTACGGCGTGCCAGCACTCCCTTCCTCTCCCTTCTCCGGCCACCTTCGCTTCTCCCTCGGCAATCCCCTTATCCGCCGTTGGCCGGGCCTACACCGCCCTCCACACCCTATAAATTCCCTCGCCGCTGACCGGGCGGGTCCCTCCTGCCCTCCTCCGCCTTCTCCATCCGCTCCTCGCGCTCGTGGCGGGCGGGAGGGAGCAGAATGGACGCCGCCTCATGCTGCCGCGTAAGTGCCCGCCGCATCCACCCCTTCCTCTCTTTCTAGAAACTTCTGGAGCTTTCCAGAGGGCCCAACTGACGAATTCCTGCTGCTTCCCGCCCCCCCTCTCTCTCTCTCTGGCAGGTCTTCTCCACGCAGCGATGCCGCTTCCCGCTTCGCAGGCTGGCGGCGCCTCCGCGGCCGTTCTGCACCGAGTCGGGCGGGCTCGCGGCCCCGTCGATCTCGAAGCGGCGGTCCAGGGGCCCCGTCATGGCCGCGAAGAAGGCCGCGGAGGGTGAGTCTCGCCTCGCGCTTGTTGTTGGGTCATTGGCGTCAGCCGTTTCGGTAGGGGTTTGGTGAAGTTTTTCGACGAGGAATTGGTGCGCATTTGGTTGGTGTTGCGGTGATACGAATTTCTGAGGCGGAGTAGCCTAGGCTAGGGGTCCGAATTTGGCTAGCTTTTGTATGACTGTGTGGAGCACCTAAGCTTGGCGAGTTTTTGAGAGTTGGACTTGGTCGGGAATACTGGGCTTTGGTCACATTGCGATTTATGTGGGCACAGAGACAAGGACTGCCTGTAACTAAGCTTATTTGGAGTGGCTATGCATACCTGCTTACTTCTTCATATGTAGGTTTGCCATTAGTCATTCGTGTTCCTTCCAGCTGGACCTTCATGAGCTTGATCGCACAGCGGTATCCAAGTGCTGTTGCTTACTATCCCCATAAGCGTGATCACATGTATTTTAAAATTTGAAACTACAATCGGTCAATTTTTCATGGTTTAGCGATGGGTCCTAGCGTCCTGCTTCAATGTCAGTAACCTATGAATAATCGATGAGTTTGCACTGTATATTCTTGCTAGGTACGAAACAAGAGGACGGGAAATACAAGCACACTGTGGATCTCCCAAAAACAAACTTCGGGTTGAGGGCAAATTCAGTTGTAAGGGAGCCAGAGCTCCAAAAATTGTGGGAGGAGAATCAGGTTCTGAAAAGGGTATCTGAAAGGAACACTGGGGTGAGTTGATTTCAAAGCAAATCGTAAATATAAGTTGATCCAATTTTCTGATTTAATTTGTTTCTGTGGGCTGTTTGATTAGGCTCCATTTGTCCTCCATGATGGCCCTCCTTATGCTAATGGTGACCTTCATATGGGCCATGCGCTGAATAAAATCCTCAAAGATATTATCAATCGATACAAGGTATTAGGCTGTTGTTCATCTTACTGTATGTCCTTGTTTCAGAGTAATAGCTCTGCTTTGGTCTCTTATCTGTGCAGCTGCTTCAGAATCACAAAGTGTCCTTTGTTCCTGGGTGGGACTGCCATGGCCTCCCAATAGAACTAAAAGGCAAGTCCATCTTACAAATACTATTGCAAATGCTCGCATTTTCTATGATCATCTAGTTATATATTGGAATGGTGGGGTAATCCGTAATCATGACAAACTTTCGTATGCATTTATGAGTCTAACCAAGTAAGTGTTAATATCATAACAAAATAAAGTAACCGCTAATTATTTTCTGCAGTTCTGAAGTCAATGGACAAGGAAACTTTGAGTGCCCTGACGCCCATAAAATTAAGGCAAAAAGCTGCAAAGTTTGCTAAGGCAACAGTTGATGCACAGATGAAATCTTTCAAGGTTATTCTTTCTTCCCTCTGAATTATTTTGGTGGCAAGCTTATCTAAGAAGTGAGAAGTTGCTAATGTGTTCGTTGGCGATATTTTATAGTGTGTTTCTTTCTTTCTCAGGACAAGAGTCTCGCTCTGTTAATCGTGGATGTTCTTTTTTGGTTTTTCAGCCTTTTGAATCTTGTATTGACTTAACATACTATTTTTTGCAGCGGTTTGGTGTATGGGCAGATTGGGACAACCCTTATCTAACTCTGTCACCAGAATATGAAGCTGCTCAGGTTTCCCCTCTCCTACCAGCTCTTACTAACTATATAAATGATGACATATCAGTATTTCTTATTCCACATGAATGAGAACTTGGAGGTTGACCTGAGTTACCTTGTTAGTATCTTTATTCTTGATAAATTAGATTAATTCATTGTTTTTCTTGTTCTCCATCTGTGCTGAGTGATCAGCTGATATTCATCTACAGTACAGTGGTGTGTTGAACTATATGTTCCAATGTTGAAAATTAATACCATTAACAATGTCTTTACCGCTCGAACCTGCTTTGGCTGGCAAATATTGTAACTTTTCTTCCCCATTTTGCTATGCTAGTTGGAAGTGTTTGGTCAAATGGTTATGAAAGGATATATCTATAGAGGACGGAAGCCTGTCCACTGGAGCCCTTCGTCACGTACAGCTTTAGCAGAAGCTGAACTGGAGGTATGAGGATTATACACTATTATAGCTGTTTTTTTGTGATGTCATTATAGTCATGTGTTTTGAACGATAGATGTCGAGGAAATAAGGAAAGTGATCCCACAACAATATGTAAATCCTGAGCTGCATGATGCTCTGAAGTCATTTAGGTAATTCTGTATAAGAATCCCTAGGGCGCAGTTTTAACCTTGCTTTTATTGAAACAAATCAAATTTTACATAAATATTTATTTTAGGTGGCAACAACCAGAGTCATATATTGTTTTGAGTTAAATAATTAGGATCAGGTCAGTATGAGTAAATAGAATTCTGTTTTACATGTTTAAATGCTAGAAAAGAGAGAACTGTTTTGTTTAGTCACATAGCCGTTACAATTATATATGGAAGAGACATTTGATTAACAATAGTTTTATGGAATCTTAAATCATAAGAATTTGTTTGATATGTGGATTTTGGATTGAAATTCTAAATAATTCCTAGAGCAACGCATACAAAGGCATAAATGCACATTATTTACTAACACTGAATCTTATCGCCACTGTTACGTCCCTTATTACGTAATGTCATAATCTGCATTACACAGAAGGTTCATCTTCCACCAAGTGTATGTGATATATTTTAAGCAAAGTTGTATAAAAGTAAAAAGAAAGATTGTATGTAATGGCAGCAATCAAGATAGACTTGTTTATCTAATATTGAATTTTGAGTTAGAAACTTAAGTGTTCTTTTCTTGTTTGTGTTTTTTTAGATATAGGAGAACCATTTTAGTTTTATGCACTCTTGTTTTTCTAATTTTATCCGTTATCTTTTTGCCTCATGAATTGCATGTTTATCTTTTCCAGTATTCAGAAAATCACATTTCCAGAAGCATATATGCCGCTTTCAAGATTACCAATCAATCTAAGTCTGGATTGCTAGATGAATTTCTTCCAAATGTACGTTTAGTCATATGGACCACTACTCCATGGACGATTCCGGCTAATGCTGGTGAGGTGATGCCTTGTTTGTTTTAATGTGAGGGAAAATATCCATTGCTAGCCACCTTTGAAATACAATCTCACGAGAGGTTCTTTAAATTATCTTGAAATTTGATGGTAGGTATGATAGTAATATATTTTTGGTTAATTTTCAAGCCATATACACCTGTATAAAGAGAAGCAAGAAAAAGGAATGTATGGCAGAACTCTGAACAATTTAGTTCTTTGTGGATCTAGTTCTAGGTTAGATCACCAAAAGATACTCCATTCTCTAAAATTGTGTATGGTAAGAGCCTGTTTGGTTGACACCTAATTTGTCACTGTTTCTTTACTATGGTGACTAAGGTTACTCTTGCAACATTTTCATGGCAACTGTCAAGAAAATTGGCCAACTAACCTTAGGCAAAGTGTTGTAAAAACTTCAACCTATGACATGTGGGCCAAGTGACTAAGAAGTTAGGCAGACTAAGTTGTTTCAACAAGACAACAACCAAAGACTGACTCGAAAAATGTGGCTGCCTAAGCTTGTCGTGGAACAGACCAGAAGGTCGTAAAAATGTAGATTGTCAATGATAGAAACAGATTCACTGTGCTTCTTTAAACTTAATTTTCAACAGCTCTTTTTGTTTATTTTTCTCTTGTAAATTTGTTTGACCAAAATTTTGGGAATACACTAATATTGCTACAATTTTTTTCTTCAGCGGTTGCTGTGAACCCAGAGCTTACTTATGCAGTAGTTGAGGTACAGCCCATACAAGAAAGTGAGTCAGCATCTGGCGGTAAACAACGAAAAGTTGGGAGTATTCTGAACTCTGGAAACAAACTCTTTGTTATTGTGGCTTCTGATCTTGTCCCAACTCTTGAGACAAAATGGGGTGTGAAGCTTGTAGTCAAGAAGACATTTCTCGGATCAGCTTTGGAGCACTGCAGGTTCGTTTGTTGTTTTTTCACCTCTCAATTCATTATTGCCGTGTAGCTGTTTATTGAAATGCATTCATGCTATAATTTGTGCGTTCAGGTATATTCATCCTGTGAATGACAATGAATGCTCTGTTGTTCTTGGAGGAGATTATATAACAACTGAATCTGGAACTGGCCTTGTTCATACTGCCCCTGGCCATGGCCAGGAAGACTACCAAACAGGTTTGAAATATGGGCTTCCTATCATTTCTCCAGTGGATGATGATGGCAATTTCACTGCTGAAGCTGGACAATTCAGTGGTTTGTCTGTCCTGGGAGATGGCAATGCTGCAGTTGTCAAGTATCTGGATGAACGCCATTCACTTATTTTAGAAGAGTCTTACAGTTAGTAACTC
>LAPY01002933.1:27889-39657 GCA_000970635.1 Eragrostis tef
GCTCGCCGCACCGTCACGCCGCCACCTAACCGTCGTACCGATCGCCACCTCCTCTCCTCAAACCTTCTATACCCATCGAAAATAAAGGTTCTCGCCGGCGCCGCCCCCGACAACCCAAACTTCTAAACCCGCTGACGCCAATTCGCCACCAGCGACGCCCGTCGCACCGCACGCCCACACCCGCGCTAATCTGCCACCGGCGACGCGGCGGTGTCGCACAGCCCGCTCTCACCTGCGCTCCGCCGCCCGCACGCGTGGGTTGGGCCGCACACAGACACGCACTTGCGTGGCAGCAGCGCGTCCGTGTGCGCGATAGACTTTCCCTTTGAAATGAGGGACTATCAATTGGAATGTCACCAAAATTGAATTATTTGATACTTCTTGGAGTGGAAATTACGTGAGGCTAGCCTGGCAAGAAACTTTTTTTTACACGGCTGGCTCGAATTCTTAAATGCAGGGGAAAAAACTATTTAAAATGGGCCCACGGCTAGCCGTACGAATCACGAAACGTGTCACTTTTCGTTCTCACCTTCCTCTCCGGTTCCCTCCACTTCGGAAGGCGAAGCTCCCTCCACCTCCACCCCCGCGTCCCTCCTCCGCGCCAGGTCGCCGACGCCTCCGGTCACCGCCACCGACCAGTGATCACGTTCCCGGATCCTCCACCAACCAGCACACCCGGACCCGAAAACCCGCGCGCGCGCTTATTAATAACGGCCACCTCTTGCTTCCCCGTCCCGAAGCACAGGCGCCTACGACTAGTGCAGATTCCTACCACGCCGCCTTCTTCACCTTGCTCCCAGATCTCGTGCGCTTCTCGCAAGGTATGGATCCGCCGACCATTTTTCCGAATGACTGTGCCGTTCACCTCGGATCTGCCCGTGATTTTTTTGGTTGGTTGATTGATTTGCACTTACTTTTGCGGCTGGGATCTGGTTTGTTCGAAAGTGAGGAGAGGGGTCTCTCGTCTGGAATAGATCGACTTCGTAGTTTAGGGCGGCATCTATATGCGGATGTGGGATCATGGGATTGTGCGTTTCGAACCGGATCTGGGGGGCGGTTACAACGATCGTAGCGTAGGAAGCTCGTATTTTTCTACTTTAAGAAGGGTGGGTCAGGTGCTTAGTCGTTGTGATCCTTGTCGTGTTTCGTATGCTGGGACCGATTTACTGGCGGGAAATCCTCAGAATGTAAAGATGAGATAAAACTGGCGGGAGATCAGCGGCTTGGGATACGATTTGAATCGACAATTGCTATTCTTCTGTTTCTTAATCATTGCTCTGTTTGTATACATCGTAGCAAAGAGGAGAGAATGAAGTGGAGATAAAAAGATCTCTGTCATATTGTTTGATCGTGCTTAGGGCGCCATCTTCAGTGACGAGCACTATTCTCACTTCTCAGCAGATAATGCCTATCTTAAATTAGGCATATGCAAGTTTATACGTTTATTGTAAAAAGTTGCTAATACATTATACGATCAAACTGCAGAGTAACTTCAAGTTATGGGCACAGTTATGGATGCACCTGCAGCTGAGGTTGAGGTAGGTTTCATCACTTGAAGCTACTGAACCCCTAGATATGAGATCATTCACTCTTACCGCTGCAAAGTCCTAGAATCATTGAGGTTTAACACTCATGTTATCTTCTCAGTCTAAGCATTAAAATAGAACTCAAATTTATCAATTCTTTAGTTGGTGCCCTTAAATCTTTGCATTTTCTATGCCTAAATTTCGAAATTAGTTACTTTTATGGAATATGTCTTGTTTCCTTGTCTGAATAATGCCCTAAAAAAATTAAACCCCCTCCCATTTTCTCAAGTATAAATTTTTACTCGAGTTATGACTTACATTTGTTTCAGGTTGTCACTAAGCAAATGCCCTTATCTCATATCAATTGTGCTATTCTTAAATTGCAGTTCATCTTAGAAATGTTTCTACATGCAGGTCACTGAGAACATGTTGGGTGGCAAGAAAGTCACTGTTGTATTTGTTCTAGGTATCTACTCTATCTTTAGCTATTCCGTTGGGTCGTTATATGTCCTGCCTCGTAGCTTACAGCTACTTAACAGCTATGAAAAATTAAAATGAGCCCATATTATATGGTATTGAATGAGATGGTTTCATTCTGTATCTGACCAAGAATTTACTCACAGGTGGTCCTGGAAGTGGGAAAGGAACGCAGTGTGCCAACATTGTGGAACACTATGGGTTCACCCATCTCAGCGCTGGAGATCTTTTGCGTGCAGAGATCAAATCTGGTTCTGAGAATGGGTATTTTCTTTTCCCCAACTAAGAAAGCCAACTGCTTACCTTTTAAATTTCTTTTCCATGCTGAACAAGATTTTTGCAGTGACTAGATTAGTCTTGTCGACTTGTTGATTGAACATTTACATATTGCTATATTTGTAATGCACTTAATATTTCACAGAACCATGATTGAGAACATGATAAAGGAGGGAAAGATTGTTCCATCAGAGGTAACTATAAAGCTGTTGCAGGAGGCCATGATAAAAAATGAAAATGACAAATTCCTGATTGATGGATTTCCAAGGAATGAAGAGAACCGTGCTGCTTTTGAGAATGTTGTAAGGACCTAACTTCGTACACAAACTGTTTGTATCCAGTTCACATTTTATGTCCTTATATAAATTCATGTGCTATTTCATTAAAGTATTTATCATTGTTTCAGACAAAAATTTCTCCTGCTTTTGTGCTATTCTTCGATTGTTCTGAGGAGGAGATGGAAAGACGTCTTTTGGGGCGCAATGAGGTTTTGCTTTGTCGTTAATCGCCTTTTATTTTCTTGAGTCACAAGTTCTTGTGTCAAATAATTTATTTTCTGTTTGCAGGGAAGAGTTGACGATAACATTGAGACTATCAGGAAAAGGTTCAAAGTTTTTGTTGAATCAAGTTTGCCTGTCATTGAGTACTATAACTCGAAGGACAAGGTTAAAAAGGTATTGATGCACACTTTTTTTTTACAATTGGACTGTAGATAGGAATAAGTTGAACATTAGCATAGATATATTAGGTTATGGCAAGGTAATCAGGTGTAGTAGTGGTCCTTTCAGTTAACAGCCATCATTTTATTTCCACACGATTTAGTTGCTGGTCCTTTGAAATTTGATCACCTTTTCACCTATCATATCTTGTCATTTAATCAGATTGACGCAGCAAAACCAATTCCCGAGGTTTTCGAAGATGTCAAAGCTATTTTTGCCCCCTATGCTCCGAAGGTAAGAAATATGTATGTTTCACATATTCACAAATTCCTGAGATTTTCGAACATGTGGATATTGTTTATGACAGCCTTGCATTGTGCTAATTTTCTTTCCATCTTGGAATGTACATCGACCGACATTAAAGTTTTGTTATTTTTTTGCTATGTTTGCATATGAAAGACAATTGCATATGTATGGATTATGAATCTATTTGATCGTTACATTGTATTCTTGTCCATCAGGCTGAATAGGGCAACATAATGGACACCATAAGGTGATACCTGTTGCCATAGGTATACTTTGCACTTGGCTTAAATCATTTGATCTTGTTCGTGCTGCCCTGTGATACTCATTTGATATTCATTACCATTTGCAGGTGCCACACGAGTGTGACCACGTATCTGTGATTACGAATCCTTTAATATAGAAAAGTTTTGGCTCATATGAGCTACAGGCAATATCAGTAGGCAATTCAATTTGTTACCAGCAATAAGTAGATCTGATCCACGATGTTTCTGCTAGAGTAACATTTTTCACACTGTTGGTGTACCTTTTGTATTGTTGTACCAATGTGTAATTTACTACACGGACAATTGAACATTGGTCACTCCCGCCACCTATGGTGACATTACGGAAAGTAAAATTGCTTCCATATCGTGCTGCCCTGTGATACTCATTTGATATTCATTACCATTTGCAGGTGCCACACGAGTGTGACCACGTATCTGTGATTACGAATCCTTTAATATAGAAAAGTTTTGGCTCATATGAGCTACAGGCAATATCAGTAGGCAATTCAATTTGTTACCAGCAATAAGTAGATCTGATCCACGATGTTTCTGCTAGAGTAACATTTTTCACACTGTTGGTGTACCTTTTGTATTGTTGTACCAATGTGTAATTTACTACACGGACAATTGAACATTGGTCACTCCCGCCACCTATGGTGGCATTACGAAAGTAAAATTGCTTCCATAGTCTTGATAAACTGTTATTGTTGTAGCCCTTCCATTATTCCACTGTAACTTCTGTTTGACCAATTTTTAACATATACCTGTGAAGCCTATGTACACTCGGAGTAACATCTAATAACCTGATACATTGTGCTCCATGTCTTGGGATTTATGGATCCATGATCAGACAATACTACTTTCTGTCATGTTAATATGTTATAATCCTCACCTCTGAAACGTTGAGGATAATTTTTAAGCTGATTGAAGCGCCAAAAAATTGTAAGCTGACTGGAGCATCAGGTATGAAGAAATATGAACTCAACAGCGTAAAGGGGAAATGCCGATTTTGCCCTTTTTTGTAAGCATGCTCCTTCCACCTTCCCGCTTTTGAGGTTTTTTGGACCAGGTTCATTGAACTTTGTCCTTACTGTTCGAGAAAGGAAAACGATACAACTCTTGGGCCCCTTTTAACTCATACCTCTGAAGCAGGCATGTCATATGAATGGAGCGAGCAAATGGCCAAATGCCGCCATGGTCCACCCTTCGCAATCTCAGGCTTGGACGATGAGATATCGCAAATAAGGGAATCTAACTAAAGTAAATCCTATTGAAAGGCAAAAAATCGTGATCGCATTCATAAAACACCACAATTTCGTTCTGTCACGTACCAAGCCATTAAGCGATGCCTCTGGACCATTTCATCTTTTCCTGGCTTTTCAAACGGGATCACATCATGTAATGCGCATCATATCGTAGCCCTTTGCTAAGTTGGTAGGCATGTGGCGCTGCAAGATGGTGAGCAAGCAATCCATGTGGTCTACAGCCAACCCGATCTGTAACACTCACGACGACATCGCTTTCACTATTTCGCTCCGCTGTGGGACGGTACTGCCACTACCGGTACATCATTTCTTTGGCAGAGATTGGCCGGTAGAACGCCCGCCACTGGTTCCATCGGCCGGCGAGAACGTGAAAACCATTAACAAGAAAGCGTGAACGTCAATCAGTGCTCTGGCGGCCATTCACGCGCTCCGCGACCACCTCACCGCGAGAACATACTTTTTGTGCCCGAGTTTGACGGGTAACGTGGCAACAGTATAGAAACATACGCTAACGCAGGACACGTTTGAATGAGACCCTGGCTTTTGCTGCCTGACCTAGGCAGAGATCTGAGCCCCAGGCACTCAAAATCCAACGCCTGGGGTTGCTGCCTGGCCCAGGCAGAATTCCTAGGACCTAAAGCAAACAAGCCCTCACTGCATGTCGGCATGGTGTCCAGTTTGCCGGTGCCACGCCACCGAGAGCAGCACATGAGGAGACTGTTCTAGGTCATGGTGTTGTGGACCAAACCCAACTTTTCGGTTCATGATTGATACCTCTCATCAACGCTTGCTAAATTTAGCTTTGTTTCGTTTACGTGAGTAATGTGTTGACGTGTGCTCGGTTAACTAGTCTCCGTGTTTGGGTTTGACAGGAAACGGTTAGAAATTTTATTGCCGGCGGGCGGCACGTCGGGAGCGGGGTCGCGCCAAAAGCATCCGGCCGGGCGATTCTCGGAATCCATCGGATCGACGGCCCATGTCAACCTCGCGGGCCCCTGCCACCGCGGCGGAATATCCCGCGATTCCCCGATTCGCATGCGTCTTCGCCCGACGTTGGTAAATTTGCACCAAAGCCACTGTCACATTGGCACGGGTCCCACGGGAGAAGGGTTAATTACCGTCTTGCCCCTTTAAAATAAACCAGCGCGGGTGGGGGCTGGACTGCGAAAAAAGCAGGACGGCCCGCGCACGTGCTCTTCGCCTCGCACGGACGGGGAGGAGCGCCGAGCCGGCGAGGGAGGCCCGAGTTTTTTAACACGAAACCGTCACCTGGCCGCTCCGCTTGCTTCCGGCCTGGTTTCCCCGCCCGCCTCCCCATTCTCCCGGACTTGGATTCTCGCCTCCCCCCGACGCCTGCATCCGGGGGGAAGCGCTACCACGACACGCCAGGCCGCCCGGCGACGGAAGACACCCTACCCTAGGCCTCGTCTCGTGCGGCGGCGCGACCCGGCCACATCTGCAACCACGCAGCGATCCGGCCCAGGTTCGGCATCTGTGCTCTGAGATTTTACGTTCCAGGAATCGCGGTTCTGCAGATAATGCGGGTGGTGGGCGGTGGGTGATCTGTTGCGGGTGTGTGAGGGGAAGGTAGGATTTGGTTTGGTGCTTGGAGGTGAGAGTGGGCGGAGTTAGGATTGGCGCCTCTGCTGTATCATCGTGGTAAATTTGGTGGTTTGTGTGGATTTATATTCTAAAGACAAACTTGGAATTTGGGTTGATGTATTGATTTGAGCTGTGAGGTTAAATTTTATCCATTTCTTCAAAAAAAAAAGAGGTTAAATTTTACCAATAGAATCTCACTAGTTAATTCAGTACATAGTTCATCACTATTTGCTTGATTTGGTCGTGGATAGTTTCCTTTTAGTGTTAATGCTCTAATTTTGGGAAGTTTTTATGTGAAACTCTGGAGTCACTAGTTTGGGAAGCTTTAAATGCTATTTGGACATGATTCTTTTCAGTATCAAGTTACTCTGTGCTGAGCTGAATATGTTGAAGCAATTAACTAGATCATGCTGGCATGAAGTCGTTCTGTGTGCGTACGCATGTAATTCACATGTCATTACCACTGTATTCTGATCCAGTTCTTTTTGTTCCTGTTGACAGATTGAACAAGATTTTCTCTAGATATATTCTGCGGCTGTCTAGAGGACATCTGGTGTTCCAATAGTTTATTAACAAGTGACTTCACGATGAAACCTGACTGGTCAATTTTCTCCAAGCTTGACCATAACGGAGGTTACCTGAATAAGTTCCCAATAGGCTCTCCAATATCTCATGACATCGGTTTAGGATTGATATCACAGGTTGGAAACTTGGTTGAATGTTCATTTCAACATCAAAGGCATATATGTGCTTCAGGAAGTGGAGCAGTTCAGGAAGCATTCAGCTGCTTCAACAAGTTTGCTGGAGCTTTCTATTTCTGGTTTTCTAGAGCTTCAAATCCCAATTTATTCCACAAGCTGTCAGCGGTTGCAGGCTCAAGTTCTAGAGCTTGCCGGTCACATATAAAGCAAGTGACCTCTTGCCTGCAGCATTTCCCTGGATTGCGGTTTGGCTCACAAGTAAGAGAAGAGCATGCTATACAACTCCTGCTTGCGAGGCTTGCAAGTGCAACTGTTGGACGACTGTGGAACGAGGTGGAGGAGCGCCATGCCTGCAATATTCTTATGCTAGCTGCTGCTTCTATAGTACCACCATTTGAAAACATGTATGAATTTGTCACATTCTCTTTCTTGGGTTCATAGAGCATGTCCTATTCCATGAAAAAAATATGTGCATTTATTGTTCTGTTGACTTTTTATTTGATTCATGTTTAAGATCTCCGAAGATGCTTGCTGAGTCAATGGCATTAGGAAAAGATGGTGGCCATATCCAAGAACCTGTAGATCAGCCTTATTTGGACGAACAACGTCCAGGTTGTGCTTGTGTTGCTGTGCCGAGAAGCATCTTGTCAGAAGATGCAACAGAACCGAAAACTGGGATCAAGTTCCCTACTCTTCTTGAGGACACCTCCACTCCAACTGCAGAGGTCTTTTCCTTTTGCCCAACTCTCTTCTGCATCCCAAATGGATGTTTTCTGCCCTATTAATTTTGTCTATGCTTTCACTTTCTTTCTTTTGACTTTTCTTGCTAGTTCTTGTGGGTTCCATCCCTAGCCTAACCCAACTTATTTGGGACTAAAAGGAGTTGTTGTTGCAAGTTTCTAGGTTTTGACCAGTCCATTGATACATGCAGTGAATTGTTCAATTGGCAGGTGCTTGTTGGGATGGGTTTCAGAAGCATGCGAATAATGAGGGTAAAAAATCTGAATCTGTATGCCTTTGGGTTATGTGAGTAAATCTAAATTTCCATTTTTGCTGCTTTTATGAGCTACTGACCGTGAGTGGTAGGTACTGCTTAATGGTTGGTCCTTTTGGTTGCTAATATTAGATTGACATACTCAGATATACAGCCAAATTCAATTTGCAAGAAGTTGGGTCCAAAGTATTCTTCGATACCAGATGCTGAGCTGAAGGATCACCCAGATTTCTATGAAGATCTTCTGAGGTGGGCAATGCTCATTTATCATTCGCATGTCTTTGCAAAATTCCTTTATTGCAATTCATCCCCAAATCCTGCCGCTTGCATAGTTTCAAGACATGTAACAATTGTGTAAGCTCAGGTGCTCCTTGAGTAAACTACTAAATTCAGGGATCATCCAAAAAATAGATGCGCTACACATAGATGATGTTCTGGATCTGTTTAACCTGCAGTTGTCTAACATTATTTCTAGGATTATCTATATGGGGCTTTTGATCCTTCGTAAGATTTTTTTTCCTCGAACACGCAAGAGAGCTGTGTATCTTTGTATTATAGGGAAAAGAATGGTCCATATAAGATTTTGTTTTAAATTTGAGGCTGCAAAGTGACCTTCCTTGTGTAGGGAACACGCAAGAGAGCTGTGTATCCCATTTGCCTCTGATGCTAATAAAATCGCAACCCTTGTGTAGGGAAAATATTGACATGACAGTAAGGCTAGTAGTAAGCTACAATGGCCTCAGCATCAGCACAGTTCGAGAGTAAGTACCGCTTTCCATATGTTGGCAATAATATATCCATATCTTTAAATTTGATTCAAAATAATTGGTGCATCATGCACTGTTGAAGTTAATCGTTTGTTGTAACATGCTTTCAGTGCATTTGAGAAGTCTCTTTGCTTCCGATTGCAGAAGGTATTTATTGTTCATTCAGCAATTATTTCATTCATTGCTTGCCATATAGGCTTAACAGAGGGGTTTTGTACATTTTCTTGAACCAGATGAATCCTAATACTGATTATGATTGCTTGAAGACATTTGGTTCTTATTTCACTGAAGACATTCGTATACCTGCTGTAAGTCTCTGTATTGCTACATTTGGTCTACACAGCATGGTACTGGGGTGAGATGTTAAAAGTTAATACAACTGCAGGGTACAAAAATAGATTTCCGGCAAACATCTGATGGCCGCCTAATAACTGAAAGTAAGTAATACATAGGCTTTTTCTTTCAATATGCTTTGGTTCGTTTATCCTTTCTCTTTCTTCTTTATCTCTTTTTTTTTGGGCATTATGCAATGCCTTGATAAAGAATGTCCATATGCAGTTGATGGCAAACAAATCAGCACTGTCCAGAGCAAAGATCTTTGCAGTAAGTCAAGATACTGACCATTGTGCATCTTTTTTTTCTGTTTTTCTGTGGAGTTGAAGGTCAATAAAAGATTAAAGTTTATATGCGTTAAAGTTTTCTGAGCTATAAATTTGGAAAAGGATCAACTCCACATATAGGCCTTTTCTAAGTGCAGCCTCCAGACGTTCACAAGAAGATTTCAAGCTAACATGATCCTCATAAAATTCATTTTTTTTAACCGAAAATTGCTCCCCAGTGCAAGTTTTATTTATAAAGGCATTAGTAATGTACTGTAAACAAAGCTAGCTATGTACAAGCAAAATAAAACAAAACAGGTTAGAGAAAACAGTTAACTGACTTATAATTATCACTGTCGTGTCCCATGAACAGAGGCTTTCTTCGATATGTATATTGGTGACCCACCTGTTTCTGTGGAGACCAAACAAGATGTTGCGCAGAATGTGGCTGGACTCATAAGAAGATGCTAGGGGAAAAATGTGATCCAAACAGAAGAGGGGTTGGAATTATTTCATTCATCCGATTCAAGGGGAGAGGAGCATATAGACAGGAAACCAGGGGAAAATCAGTTGTATGTATAGTGATAGATATGTAACTTGTAAACTATATATAAACAAGCAAACTTTGCAACAAACATAGTGGCTTAGCATCCTTCTGGGCAGATGCCTCCATGATTTTCATATGGTTTGGCATTTTGCCATTCCTGTCCACTGTATCATGTACAACGATTCAGTTAGAAATTGTGCACGAAAATGCTTCTCACCCTCCTTAAAAAAAAAAGAAATGAGTGCTGTCAGCTTTCTTTCGTTATTTGGATGATGGTTTGACTAATTTTAACTGATTTGCCTTCTTTCGTTTAGCAAAACTGAATGTTATGGCTTCCTGTCCATTGTATCATGTACAAAGATTGAGTTAGAAATTGTGCACGAAAATGCTTCTCACCCTCCTTAAAAAAAAAAGAAATGAGTGCTGTCAGCTTTCTTTCGTTATTTGGATGATGGTTTGACTAATTTTAACTGATTTGCCTTCTTTCGTTTAGCAAAACTGAATGTTATGTTGATGGCGTGTGCCTCTGTTCATGAGATTCATGGTGAGGCTCTTTGCGTATACGTCTGCTGTGACTGGAATTTGAGGACGCCAAGGTAGCTACAATTGTGTTTCTGCAAGTTAGCGGCACATGAATCTCGTGTTACCATCACACCCCGGATGGCAGTAGCACGCAACCCTTTGTATGCTTGTATACGTTGCTGTTGCTGTAACAGAGACCGGTGACGAAGTAACACTCGAGGCTCTTTTCTTTAATTTTTTTGGTCGGTGAATTTATTTCCCCAGGTCTTTGGATCGATTTAATTTTGCCAGCATTCGCCCAATTTGTATCATCGTTTTCAGAAGGAATGTCGACACATGACAGGTCACATCTCCTCACCCTTAAACTACTGTCTTGCTTCAATACGTATCTATGACAGCTGACATCGTCATCTCTTCCGGCAAAATCACAGTTCTCCGATACGTTAACACCTTACATCTTTCTAAAATGGGGCAAGAAAGGCAAACGGTTCACTATGTCTCGCCTCTTCCGGCAAGTGACAACGGAAGGCCACAGAAGCAAGCGTCATGACGGTCCGGGTCTCCGAGACGACGAACGAGCAGGACGTCTTGGATAAAATTATTGCGACATGGTACAAAGCCACGCCAAGCACCGGGGCAGGGTTAAACGTGACAATGGCGGCAGCACTTCAGCTTAGTGGTTAGCAGCGACAAACATAGGGTGGCTGCATGGCGCTTAAAATATCAGCGTGTATTAAAACAAAAAATAGAGTCAAACTTGAGTAGTATTAGTTTGGACCTAGGATTTCATCTCGTTTTGGATAGTTAGCACACAAAGAAGTGAATTAATAACATTGACACCATGAAGATATACTCTCTGATCTCTGCATTAACCACAGGTTGGACTAACAAATGTTTACCTATTTTAACCATCTGCATCCCACAGACACGCCTGCCTGCCTGCCTTGGCTGCCTGCATCAACACGCCAACATCATCAGGTGGTATAGGTACCGTGAAACTATCCCATTCCCAGCTGCTAGTTTTGCCATTGACAGTTGAAAGACCTCCCCTGACAGGCAGGCTGACCTGGGACCGAGCCATTCTGGGCCGAACACCTTGCAACCGCCCGCTTGGCTCCTGAATAAAAGCGCATCCCTTCCTTTTCCCTCGGCTCCATGCCCCTGTGTGTCCATTTCCCCCCGGGCGCGCCTCTCGCATCGCACGCCATGAAGCACGGCACCATGCGCGCCCACGTCGCCCTGGCCCTCGCCGCGCTGGTGATCG